>JARBEQ010255743.1:0-19744 GCA_030265355.1 Tritonia tetraquetra
TTGGTGTTAGTCTGTGTTATTTTAACGAGCCAATACAGGCACTTTCTATCACCTTTTCTCACTTTCGGACCTTATATTATCATCCCCTAAAGACTAAACGTGTGACGGAACCGTGGAGTAAATATAATAATATTATACATTACCCCCCCGGCTCCCGTTACACACATATTCAACTAAATTGTTGTATGCGCGGTCTCTTACAAGTCGATTACAATAGTCTTTTGACTTATCTTCCACAAACACTCATAGTGTTTATATCTCTGTATAAATTCATAAGTTTGGTCTCTTTTTACTTTGGCACCCCTTTATTTTGAGTGTCGAGTACCCCGGCCTGTGATCCGAGAGATATTTTTAGGATCGTTCTGAATTCAAGCGGTCGCACCGTTTGTTGTGGTTTTTAACGTAGCGTAGCAGTCCGCATTTTGGCCTGTGTGTGGTCTCAAGACCGTGATGAGACCATGTTGAGATCGCACTGAGATGGTAATGAGACCGTCTTGAGACGGGCGTACCCTTTTAACTGCGTACGGGGAAAACTTGACCGTGACCCTTGGCATATGATATTATTTTTAGAGAGCCTAGGCAATGGACCAATCGTTTATCTCCGGCTGATCACGTGAGTACTGACCAATAGTCCGTTCGCAAAATAATTACAGTCAAACTTGGATATAACAGGACTGATGGGACCAGCAAGCTTCCCTCGTTATAATATGCGAGTCCTGTTATATCCAAAACACACCAGTCCCAGTCAGTTGGCATCACAATCACAGCACACGCACAGTCACTGTCTAGCCTGTGACAGCCGTACCGCATGCTAATCCAGCCCTCACCTCCTCCTCTTGCCCTAACCCCCAATTATTAGACTCTTGACTACGTTACAGTACAGCATTGAGACTGAGACAATGCCAATCGCGTCTTCGCGAATGGGTGTATATGGAGTGCATGTTCGTGTATTGAGCTTAGGCGGATTGCAACTTTACAAGCGGTGGAATCCCCGTTACAGTCGAGTTCGCGCTAATTGAGCACTGCTATAGCACAGGTGTTTAGAGATGTAAAACGGAGATTTGATTTGTCTCAGTTATATCAGAGTTCCTGTTATAACCGATGCCGTTATAAGTGGACTCGACTGTAAATGGTGAATAGAGAGTCTAAGAGAGTATTGTTTGGGTACGAGTATGATGATCTGATAATAGAGGGTGTCTGAGTTTTTTTTAAGTGCATACGGTACCTACTTTCACAACACAATTGCCTGGCAAAGGGTTAACAGAATAACATAAACAAGGTCTCAGATGAAAGAAAATTGTCTAAAGTTGTAAATTTGTTTTTGTAAGATGGCATGCGACACTTTCTCACGGCGGTTTTGGTTTTACGTGACGGTTCGGACGCACTCGAGTGAAGTGAAGGTGTGAAGTGGCTTTTTTATACCTTAAATTATATTTCGTTCTATTTTCCTCATCTTCCACAGTTGTCTGCATCATCATAGGCATCATCATTTATGGCACGGATGAGGCAGCTGCTGACGTAGGAAATGTCGGCTATTCCTTTGCCCTGTGTATAGTGGGGGCCATTTTGATAGCAGGAGGAGCTGTGCTGGTCTATCTAGGAGGGAAAACCGCCCAGTGAAAGTGTGAAGACAATGCGCCCAGTGCTTCAAACCCAATGTCCTATGATAATAGTAATAGTATTGATAATCTGTAACAACCTTTCCCCCCTTTATATACAAGCATGGACTTATTTATTATGTATGCATGCATGTATAATGGATGTGCGTGTGTGCGTGTGTATGTGTGTAAACAGTTCTTCTCCAAGATCGTATAATTATAATGTCGTCCTACCAAAATCAAAGAGTGGACTTCGGATTGTAAATCCGAAATTTATTCACTACTATACTCCACACGCCAATTCTTTTATTTTTTAGGTATTCCTATTTCTTATCTGTTTCAAATTCAGATAACTCAAAATGTTAGAGAAACTGCTAGAACTAGAAGTTCATTGAACTTGCACATGTCTAAAAGAGAAAAACAGCAAGGGCAGAGGAGGCTGGTGAAAATTTTGCTGGTTTCTCGTAAGAAACAACTACATTGTAAAGATGTCCAAGGTTAACTGGGCTAGGTCCGCAACATGTTTTTGAAATGTGTCACAGGGAGGACTTAAGCTTATTTTTTAAAAATTTGAACATTATTCTCTCTTTTTCAGTTGATGACGATATTAATTTTAATTCATCTACAAGCAAACAATTTCAAACGAATTAAAAAACTATGAAGCTTGACCAATTTGATTTTTTTACAGCGGTCATTATTCTTGTCGACAGCTTAGGAAGTTATATCCATAGTAGATTTATTTCAGCTTTTTGTTTTTTTTTAACGGAATTAATAGAACCGAGTCCAAGTATTTGGCACAATATCGTAGTTATAGTTCAACTATTGGTTCGTACCAAATTTGGAAGGAGTTTAACAATTAGACAGGATTATCTAAATTTTCAGAACGATGTACATTGTAATTACAGTAAGACCTCGTTATATCGCCAACTGTGGGACAAAGTGAAAGCTGGCGTTATAACGAAAATAATGCAAAACAAGGGAGGTCAGCCCCCTTATTCTTCTCAATTGGATAATAACCTCTTGTTTCGTGAAGCAACTCATCGTTTTGTGTGTATTGAACTTTGAGTGACCCATCGGTGAAGAGAGTTTGTGGATGGAAGTGGATTTCACGCAGGCGGTATAACGAGAGGGATTTAGGTTACTTGATTCACGAATGTAAATGATGAACTATTGGCGGATGGCGGTATATAAGGAGTTATTCCCGGTGTGCGGGAATGACGGTTTAGCGGGAGGCGGTATAACGAGGTTTTAGTGTATAAGTAATCTAGGATCATTGATATTCATCCTCTTGTTTATATTCTGTTTGTTTCCATGATGTGTGCAATGTCCATTGAACCTTGGTACAAATCAATACTCTAAGTTGTAGGCAACACATTTTTATGGAAATAAAGATTATCGATATGTGTGTTTGTATGTGTATGTTATGTATATGTAAAACTAACAACCTTAAACGTTTATACTGTAGTGCCAGTCAACCATTCTTAACTCAATATTATTTGTGTTTGCATGCATCTGATAAAAGAGACCATTAAATTGTCTTCTACTTCCCTTGATTTACCAATTTAACCCATCTAGTCTAATTCTCTCATCGCCATGGGTTAGCTGGGACCAAAGGAAAGTTGACGTTATAACGAGAATGGCGTTATAGCGAAAGGTTTGAGTGAACAAATTATCCAGTCCGAACCATGGCGAAAAACAGGCGGTAAGTGAGAATGGCGGTATAATGGGGGCGGTATAACGAGGTTTTACTGTAACTCGAAATTCAAGCAGCAAAACGTTTCTTAATTAGTCTATACTACTACTACCAACCTTTATTATCATTACCATTATTATGATGATGATTGTTATTATTATCATCAGATACCAATAAAAATAAAAGCATTGTTTTCAATCCATCCAATATTTCAATTAATGTCATTACGCATCGTGCCTTATTATTATTATGCTGACTAGATAGTATTATCTTTGCTGTGACTCTGTGACTATGACCAAAACTAACGCAACTATAATATTCTTCTTTACAATTTTACAATCAATCTCATATAATTGTGTAATTAATTCTGTCAAAATGGGAACCATGAAGTTAAGGTTTTTAATATAAATTGCTTCTGTTCATGTTTTATTGCGCCTTCCATCAATAAAAAATATTTTTACTGCCTACAAATAAATATAGAATTGTAGCCTTACCTTTTTTTTTTTTAATTTGTGAATGGATGAAAATAATAGCAGAAACAAAGTGATGATTTAGGCAACTGGTTACCTAAAGAGATGGCCTTAATAGAAGTGGAAGTGATGATTTAGGCAACTGGTTACCTCAAATGATGGCCTCAATGGGCGTGGAAGTTATTATTTAGGCAACTGAAGATGGCCTCAATGGAAGTAGAAGTTATTATTTAGGCAACTGGTTACCTAAAAAAGATGGCCTCAATAGAAGTGGAAGTATTGATTTAGGCAAATGGTTACCTTAAGAAGAGATGGCCTCAATGGAAGTGGAAGTTATTATTTAGGCATCTGGTTACCTAAAGAGATGGCCTCAATGGGCGTGGAAGTTGTTATAGTAGAACTCGGACTCAGCGACCTAGCTCGGCCAGTTTTAATAGTTCGTTGGAGAACAAGAGCACAGTAAAACATGTGTTCTACAAATGCCAATCACAACCGAGGGTGGGTCTGAGATTAGTTCGTTCGGTAAAAGATATTTTACTAAGTCAATGAAGGAAAAAAACCGGGAATTTTTCTCTGTTCGCTGAATGTAAGTGTTCCTCGAGTCGGAGTTCGTTGAAGCCGAGTTCTACTGTATTTAGGCAACTGGTTACCTAAAATGATGTCCTCAATGGAAGTGGAAGTTATTATTATTTAGGCAACTAGTTACCTAAAGAGATGGCCCCAATAGAAGTGGAAGTGATGATTTAGGCAACTGGTTACCTAAAAAGATTACCTTAATAGAAGTGAAAGTTATTATTTAGGCAACTGGTTACCTAAAAAGATGGCCTCAATGGGCGTGGAAGTATTGATTTAGGCAAATGGTTACCTGAAGAGATGGCCTCAATAGAAGTGGAAGTGATGATTTAGGCAACTGGTTACCTGAAGAGAGGGCCTCAATGGAGTGGAAGTGATCATTTAGGCAACCAGTTACCTAAAGAGATGGCCTTAATAGAAGTGGAAGTGATGATTTAGGCAACTGGTTACCTAAAGAGATGGCCTCAATAGAAGTGGAAGTGATGATTTAGGCAACTGGTTACCTAAAGAGATGGCCTTAATAGAAGTGGAAGTGATGATTTAGGCAACTGGTTACCCAAAAAGATGGCCTCAATAGAAATAGAAGTGATGATTTAGGCAATTGGTTACCTAAAAAAGATGGCCGTAATGGAAGTGGAAGTGATTATTTAGGCAACTAAATAACAGAAAGATGGGGGCTTTCGCTTAGTTAGGCAACTCATGAAGAAATCGAGAAGTCTGATGTCACTCTTCTTATACTCATATGTCTACAACGATTTCGTTTGAGTACCTACTCAAGAGGATTAAATCTAACACAAGGTCTACGGGGGCGTTCGCAATGCTACATACGCGTGCGCAAATGACTACTATTCCCCAAATAGGTTTCTTGCGGCAAGAGTAGGAGGCAATAATAAAAGGACTGCTTGGTGGAATGATAAAGTAAAACAAAAAGTCAAAGAGAAAAAAGATGCATGGAAGAAATAGGTAAAGTAAAAGTAGTGAAGACATGGAAGCCTATAAACTAAAAAGGAAGGAAGCTAAGGATGACATTAGGAAATCCAAGCAACAACAATGTGGACAAAATTGGAGAAAAGTTAGAAGAAATTTTCAGAGAAAATCAGAAACTGTTTTGGAGAGGTGTAGACGAGGAAATCAGATCAGTCAGTCCCTATCCCGGTCTGAGGTGGCCGAAACAGTTTCACTCAGGCAGCCCTGCAGAAGGGATATACTCAATTCATAAAATATACAGAAATTTATATTGTAAGACTGAATACTCATAAAGAGAGAAGATTTACATGAAAAAAAAAATCTCCACTTTGAAATATCCATGTATCTGTGATAGTGATAGCTACAAAATGATTTGTTTGTTTGTTACGTTTGTTAGAGGAGAAACACTTCCACAGAATTCTGGTCGTATCTTGCTGGGAAATAGTAAGACGACAGTTTAAGCTAACAGAATAAGAAACAGAAGGAGACGCTACCAGAAGCGTCCAGGATGAAAATTCCAAAGCCAAGCAAGACAATGCAGTTGACCTGAGACAGACTGAGAGCCAAGGTAAGAACAAAGTGACTGTTGACTAATAATAAGACATAATAATAGGCCTGCCCACTTTAACAGGCCTGACAACTTTAACTCAAGTAAAAACAGGACAAGATTACTGAAAAGACAGGAAAATAATAGAGAGAAAGAATTTAAAATATTGTGAAAAAACAGAATTATTCCGTAAAAACAGTAAAAAGGGGGGATTTGAAGACTTTTTAAATAAGAGTTGGCAAGTCTGGACGTGAGAGACCACCAAAGTGTCAAA
Organism: Tritonia tetraquetra; assembly: GCA_030265355.1. NCBI lineage: Eukaryota > Metazoa > Mollusca > Gastropoda > Nudibranchia > Tritoniidae > Tritonia > Tritonia tetraquetra. Next base: position 6,122 of record JARBEQ010255743.1, read on the forward strand.
GAGACAGCAAAGTGGCTGCTTATTACAACCATACCAAAGATAACACATCATGGACATGAGAAGAGTGAGAGCCAAGGTGAGAACAGACTGATGACAGCATACCTCAGGTCGAAGACTCAATCACTTTGTCAATGTCTAGTTCAGACCATCATTGGACATGAGAGAGAGGCCAAAGAGTAAGAGACTGCAGAGTGACTGTGTACCTAACCCAAGACAATATATAATAATAATAATAGTGGATATGAGAGTGAAAGGCCAAAGTGAAAACAAAGTGACTGCATCACACCTGTGAAAAGAAAAAAAATGAATACTGAAGAATCCAATATATTTTCTTTCTTTTTGGATTTCTTCTTTTTTTGGTGGTTGTAATTTTTTTTGTTTTTGGAAATTTTCTCAATTTCTTTTTCACCAAGCCATGCTTTTTTTTGGTGGCTTTCACAAGGTCTTTTTTGTTTTGTTTTGCTTTTTTTCCACGCCAAAGCCAATCTTTGCTCAATTCATCCTTTCTTTTTTTTTCTTTTTCTTTTGCCAAAGTCATTGCCCTTTTCTCTCTTTTTTTTTCTTTCTGTTTTTTTTTTTTTTGTTCTCTTTTTTTTTTCCTTCTGCGTTTTCTTCTTTTGTTTTCTTTTTTTTTTGGCATGGTACATTTCCTTTTTTGGTATTTTTCTTCTCTTTTGCTTCAATCAAAACATGAAATGAAAAAAACATTTTTTTCACCATTTCTTTTTTAGGTTAATTACTCTCACTTTGTCATCTAAAAAAATGGATTATCAATGTGAAATCATCAGCACACACTTTCTAAGCCACTTTTTTCATATTAAGGAAAAATTTATTTGAAGTGTATCAGAATCACAAATTTAATACAACATATAATAAATTGCAATTACTAGTTTTATTCCCAGAAGCATCAAAACAGTAAATAACAATTACCAAATTAACAGGTAACACAAAAAAATTAATCATGAATAAATGGAGAACAACATTTTTCAGACAAGCAGAATCACAATCTCTCTCTTTCACAATTTTCACAATGACGGACAACGAGACATCATTAATCAATTTGCTTGCATGTGAAAGTGAACGGCTTGAAATGTAACACAAAATAAATTAATTACAAAGTCATATAGGGAATGACTAATAAAAAGTATGTCACTCCTCTCCAATCACTAGCCACAACAGTCACAGAGTTTGATGGTTGGTAATAAATCATTGTGAACAAGGCACTCACAAATATATCATATCCCCCCAGGGAATAGTGTTCCCCTTCCTAAATATTATTACTCCAAGAATTTCCAAGGGCAAAATGATTAAATTCCAGGGTTTTCACGGACTGCGCAGGAACCGTATGGGAATAACAATATTCAATTTCAATACCCCTGAAGCTGACAATAAAGCTGTGAACTACTCCAGGGATCGGTGATAATATGTTATTGGTTCATACCACCATATTAGTATCAACACAAAAATCACAAATTAACTTAACACACATCTATGACACTTGGCAGCCTTCAGACATGACCCATATAACAATCATTGATCAAATATTTAGTGTCTAGCCATCAAAGATAGTGAGAGTATTAATCATAATATAAAATATGATGTGACTTGCTTGAAAAATCAATGAATGAGGCAGGAAATAAAATCAACTTAAAACATCATTTTGTCCCCTAAGAGCCAGTTTGGTGCATCATAGTTTTTCAAGATTTTACAGGAGAGACAAAAAAATGAATTTGCCCATCAATGATGTGCACAGAGACAAAAACATAACTGCGATATGCGAAACTGGCTCTTATTGTTGCATACTACTTAACTTTGTTTTTGGTGCTTAACAATGGACTCCCAAATAATGTATCTCATGATACGCAATTCAAGACTATAACAAAAGTTTGAATAATTAAAAAACTAAATGTCATAATAATAATTAAGCTAATAGAATGATTGAGGCGAGGCAGCCGAGTGGTCTAGACTATGGACTTCCAAGGCGAGGATTGTGGGTTCGAGTCCAACTTCAGGGATTTCGTTTTTTTCCCTTGGCAATAAAATTTACTCAGTTTGCCTCACTCGACCCAGGTGTAGAGATGGGAACCAATTCTCAAACAAGTCTTGGGAAAGTATTCTGCGATAGACCAGTGTCCTATCCAGAAAGTTACAAATTGTCACTTGTCCGCTTCACGTTACCGAAACCGGGTTAAGCTCCGGCCCTATGAGCCTAGAAGACATACTCCATCAAATGATGCGGGATAAGAAGACCTTTCCAATGGTGTAAACAATTTTCGCACCAAAAACATGATACACTAAACTGGCTCTTAGGGGACAACTTAATTAAGTGGCATCGGCTGCATTCATATTCTTATGCATACAAAAATAAAACTGAACATCAGTGGGCATATAAATAATCCTAGACAACCATCAACAATCATTCAGATCACTAAAATGTTGAGATAAGTCAATGGTAAAATGTGTCAATTATGCTAAAATTTGGCAATATTAAATAGGCAATGGTACAAATGTGAAACACAAAATCTACAATAAGGACATTTAATGATGGCAGGCCCTGACACATGTTCATCTTCCAACCTTATATTGATTGAAATCATCACACCATTAAAAAAAATTCCCAATAAAAAAGTTTTGTGCCACATCTTTTGTTCTAACTACTATTTTTTTTGTTTCATCACATCCCATTAATTGAACCCAAAATCCTGCTTTAGTGGGTCAGCTCTAATTTCCCTGTGATGCTACTTCAGAGGGATGGGCACCGCTAATTTCCCTGTGATGCTACTTCAGAGGGATGGGCACCGCCCATTCCCGTTTGGGCCGTTCTATTTCTATCCAATGAGAATAAAATATACTTTTCAATGTGGGATTGAAGCAGGAAGTCATTGAGAGACTTTGTTGTCAAAATTGCACAAAAGAACTGTGTTTGACGCTGTTTATGTAGTGTTTTTTGGGTCATCCACAAGCAAAAGGCAAAGAACTTAGTGATTTATCTGACGACGAAGTGAATTACAACGGTACTTATACTTATCCTAAAGGGATTTGGATTCGGATCTTTGGGAAACTTTAGAGGTTGTCAGTGATGATGTTCAGGCGTGGGGAGCCAGGGGAGGGGGATTTTAAGCATCAGGAGCTCAGGGTTCAAGGATTAATACCTCCATGCTAAATCCTGATCCGGACACAGCCCTAAACATCTGGATACAGAAGTCTCATTCAACATGTAAAATAGAGCTGGAAATGTAGCAATATGGACCAGACGATATATACAAAAGCATTTTGATATTAATATTGAAATGTACTGTCTCCCTGTGATTATTTCTACACTGCTAATCAATCAGTTCACTGTTTTCTGCTATTGAAAGTGATAGATGGTTGGGGATGGAAAACATTCTGCCTAACACTAACTGTTTCCTAACGGGTATTAGTAAGTTCAAGAAATGAAGGGTTTGGCGTAAAAATGCGACAAGCGACTTATATTTTACGTTCTGCTGTCAAACCCATCATAGAGAGTGGTACTTGTCGCATTTTGCAGTCAATGAAAGGTTCTTTTACAAAGCGTGATAAGCACTTTTTAAAATATGGGCTTTGAAAAACAAAGAGTGATAAGTGCCATGTTTCAAGAAGGGCTAAACCACAAAATGTCAAAGGCGCTTATCGTGTTTTGCCGTCAAACCGTCAAACTAACAAACCAATCACTTTTATCATAACTTCTAACTACATTCTCCTTCCCTTCCCAAAACAAATATTTTAATGAGAGCAAAGATTTATAGAAAAAAAACAATAACAATATAGCCAATTCAATTTTTTTTTAATTAAAAATTAAAAATTAAAAAATTTGCCACTATCCCCACAAAAAATTTTCTTAAGCATAGAAATAATATAATCCAATTAAAATCCATCAAATATTTGTATGTATTATAATACAAATCTAAGTTGTAACCTTACACCGAAAGGTACTAAAAGATTATTGATAAAGAAAGAAAGGAATCTAAGTTGTACAGCACAGATTGCATAATGTAAATTTGAAATGAGCAGATACTCAAATTCTTTCACAACTCATGGCTTAAAAACAGATAAAGATAAAAAAGATGATCACAGTAGATTACCATGAGTGTAGAAGTCTACTGTTTGACAGCAGAGAATGGTATTAATTAGTGTAAAAAAAAATCATGGTCAGATTTTTCACTAGTTCCAATAAAATGAAAAATAAGTCAGAATTTATACTTTTCGAATTATTGGTACAGTTGACTACGTTAATTTGAAGGCGCTTGAGTTGTGATCTTCGGTTGAGTTTTTTTTTTCTTTCTTTGGAACAAGATTGGCCTTCACCTAAATTCTATCAAAAAAAGCCAATGTATTGACTTCAACACCAGCGTTGCAATGGATGTGTTGAATCAAATTTACAGCTCCAGTCATTCAATGTCTATACAGTGGACAACCAAAGACAACGAGGCGGGCCCAGTCATTCTATTTCAGCTTAAAGGATGTTTCGGATTACCGCTAGTGTGCTTATAACAGCACATTACAATGTAAGGCATTGTTGAATTCTAAAAATAATTGAATCTGCGCAATCCACATGGACGGTTGGACCTGTCATGTTGTTTGTTTTTTGTTTTTTTTGCTGTTTTAGGGCTCTATCGACACATGTAGGTCATATCAGCACCCGCCACACGGTCCCGTCATAACGCATGTTTCTGACTCTGTTATTGGTATTGAATTGTGTTTTTTTTTAATTCTTTTTTGTTTTGTTTTTCTCTCTCACCGACTCTATTGACTTCATTCTTGTCCATCGATCGCTGTGTTTGTCTCAAAACTATCAGTTTTTCTTTCAGTTTCAGTTTAGAAGTAGAACCATTTCCATTCATCAGTAGTTCACAAAGACAAAAAGATATTGCAATCTACACTAAGTAACAAACAACGTAAAAATAGACTACACGCGTGGCACACCTTGTCTCAGACTTTATGCTACTTAGGCTACACATTATGTGCGAACACATCTATCTGTGGTGGTCATTCTTCTTACTTACATACCCATGTTCTCACAAGCGTGTTTATACACATATATGCCAAGAGAATAGACAGAAAATAGAATAGTGTAGTGAGTGACGAGGAAAAGTTGCCTTTTCTGATTGAAATTTAAGAGAGAGAAAGGCTGGAGGTGGTTGGAGGGATTGTTGTTCGTAGGGTCCCTGTTCCCCATTCTATTACTATTAATATTGATCCAATATCGATTTACCACTTCTTACCACAGTATGGCAATAATTGAAATCTTTTGAAAACATTTAGTTTATTTTACAACATTTTTTTAGGATCCAGCTTTCAACCTGTTTACCTGTTACTTCCAATAACATGAGAGCAGAATACCAAAAAAAAGACATATTGTTTACAAAATGCACTATCTATGTAGAAGGTGAGGTGACATAATATCTAAGACGGCATGCTCTATGACAAGGGTCATGGATTTTATTTAGTCCCACTTTAGGCCATTTTTTTTTTTTACCTCAGAAAGGAAACTGCACTCCAATTGTCGCACTCTACCTAGAAATGTGTACCAACTCATAACCAGCGTCCGATCCAAAAAGTGACACACTTGTCACTTGTCCACTCATGCTACCGAAACCGGGTTAGGCTTGGGCCCCCGAAACCAGCTTAAGCCCCATGAGGACTAAATACATATGTGGATTTGTGATTTGTTGGAAAAAAATAACGTCAAATTAATCGTTATCATCATAATATGCCACTTTTAGAACTAGATTTCAATAAAATTTACATTAATAGAACTGTGCTGTACTCTTATTTTCACTGGGTCCACATTGAATTATCTTCGGTAAATTCTCCCTCAGTGTCAGCCAAGTTATCCAAATCAGCAGAAATGTCTTCCTCTTCCTGCTGTCCTTCTCCTACAGTACTTTCACCCGAGTACACCCAAGATGGGTTAGTCATGGTGCTTGATAATGTCACAGTGATGTGGTCCTCGTCATCTTCATCATCCGTGTAACTGGCCTTGAAATTATGTTCATCATTTGTGAGAAGATCTTCACTCAGAGTGCGTTTAAATATAGCAGGTGGTGAGCTTCCGGCTTTTTGCAAGGCATCCTCTACAACTGACCGGGAATCTCCAGCGCTGGCATCGGCAGTGACTGCCTCCTTTGTAGGTTGACTAGAAGAGGCTTCAGACGTCTCGGCAATGTTCAAGAGAGCCTCTTCTTCTAGAGAACCAAGGGTTACAGACAACTGGAGTGGACAAAAAAAATACACCATAACAAGATTAACATAGAATACAATTGGGTTTCCTACATTTAATTTTTTTTTAATAGTAAAATGAGAGCCAATAAATCAGTGAATGGTATAGACAGAGTTACTCAAGTCCTAATAAGAGCAAAATATGGTGTTTCTTATCATTTCAGTTTCCATCAACAGAACTTTTGACAAAATCAATGCAACCTATCCTTTTTTAGAAAGACAGCATCTGTTGTTATCCTATATCTTGAATTGAATTTGTACAAGGCACTTCCAATCTAAAGTGCACAAAATAACTATTTCCAAAATTCGCCTGAATGAAAATCTGAAAGCACAAAGGTGAGAAATCACTATAGTGGTTAACACAAACCACATACTTTTTATTCAAGAATTTTGAAACCTGAAGATTACAATAACTAAAATGAATATCCCTTCCTTACAACACAATTTAGCCTCAAAAGACTTACATCTTCATCATCCAATTCTGAACTCTGCACAGACTCTGTGCGTGGAAGTTTTTGAATCATCTGATTCCATCGCACAGTGAGGCTTTTGGTTTTAAATTTCTTGCCTTGGGCCACAGCCTGAAGAACAATAATAGTGAGATAATTTTAAAAATTGAAAGAAAACACACAGACCATTTTTTTTTTAAACGTATGTTTCTATGTTGTCTGGCTGTTAGAAGAATTTTTAAAAACAAGATAATTTTCTATTAGAAGACCCAACGCTCGTTCTGATCACTTGATAAATAAGTGCATTATGAGCAGTTGGACATCATTGGTGCTGTTTAAGGTTGAACACTGTGGCGAACCTAGGACAGAAACATTGCTCAAATGGGGGCAACTAGGATTTTTAAAAAATAAATTTAAATAAAGGTTAAAAAATATTACCATTTCTGCACTTGGCCTAGTGGTGAAGGTTATAAAAATACTTGGAATTGTCTCCACCAGGTCCACTTTCTCAAATTCTCCAAATTTCTGAAAGAAACAAAAAGTAAATAAAGAAATCTATCCACAGAGCACTACTATACTATTTTTAACTCATTCAAGGTTTTGGCACAGAAGACTGACCTAACAGCCAAACTCTTGCTTCAACACTATGATCTTATGGTTTTCAACTGTATTTAGCTATTATACATGGCAGCTGGAAATCAGCTGGATCCCTTCATACAGGACCATGTACATTATTACAAATAGATACCCTTTAAAAAGACGATCTACTGGGTAATTTAATAGCATTTCTAACTAATATTAGTTCATAAATAAGTTATTGTCTTATTTTCAGTATGTTAGAAGACAAGGAAAAGAATAGTAACCTGAAAATGTAATTTAACTTCCTCCAGCTCATCCAAGTCAAAGTCTTTAACTTCAATGGTTTTTGGCCGATTGTCCAGATGGGTACGACCTACGGCAGCAGCAGCTCCTCTCCCTCTCCCTCTCGATGACCAGGTTGAACCTTGGCTTGCAGCCCATCCCCGTCCTCTTCCATAAGAGGGTGCTGGAACATGTTGCTTGAAAAAAAATAAAAACAACACATTAATAGAGTGATAACATATATAGCACCAAAATTGAAAACCAATTCAAAATTCAGATAAGTCAAAAATATAAAATTTTGTGATCTTTAAAAAAGAGAGGAAAATTTTCATTCAATCTTTTTTTCTTCTTCTTATAAATCAGTTCAATCTTCCATATGATACTTCTTATCCAGTTCCCTTTTACCATTATAGTGTAGGGCCAGCACTATGAGGCTGGATTTCTCTGGATCCAGATATTAAGCCAAGCAGGTGATCAACCCACTGTGACCTTTGTGGTAGGAATTAATTTTGCCCGAACAGCGGCCTTGCGGCCTACTCTTTTTGATTTACAACTGCCAAGGGTCCTAGAAACGTACGCAACGTGCACACGGGACCTCCGAGTTTATCGTCTGTCTCCGATAGGACTAGGTTCTTGATCCCATGGGATCAGGGGAGTGGCATATAGGTTTTCACCCAGTTTCAAGGAGAAAAATACCTGACAGTGTCGCTGCCGAGTACCTTTTGCTTCAGAGGCGAGAACCGTACCTCTGCGCCACTGGGACCCCTATTATGATACATTACACTCAAACCATCCATATGCCATAAGTGTACAGATAATGTATCCATTTAACTTACTTGATCTGGAGAGACAAATTTCAACTGGGCAGGCATTGGTGGTTGAAACATTGTCTTCTTGACACCACCAGCAAATTTCACTTTGTCTATGGCGTCAGATATTGTTTTCAAAGCCTATTTTGAAATGGGAAAAATTTGATAATAAAGACAACATCATAAAAACTGTTATACACAGGGGGGGGAAATATAATGTGGTGTCTATACATTATCTCTCTCAATCTTATTGAACCTTTGGTTGCTAAGATTTATATATATCAACCATTATGTCAATAAGATTTTCTCCCTGGTTGCCAACAATGAAAAAGAAAATATGTGTACACATAAAAATATTGATCTTCACATTGCAGACAGAGCCTGTTTCATAGGAGCCCCCTTGTAATCCCAGTTGCTGAAGCTTTCTGGAATTTTTGTGGAAAAATGGGATCTTCAGGAAAAAATAAAATATTCAATGACAAGTCAAAAAAAGCTTTCAGGGTAGTGACATGCTTGCATTGACTAGCTATTCACAGGCTTGTCTTGTGTGCTGAATACACCAATTCTGACCAATATTTATGCTTGATATAATAAACATCTGGTTCCTGTATTCATTTGGGAGGCTATGAGCGTCATTGCTAATTTGATCTCCAGTTTATAGTCCCTCTCCAATAATATAAATAATAATAATACAGAACATTTTATAGCGCATTACCATGACAAGATCATACTCAATGCACTTTACAATTTACAAAATCATTATGCAAATAACCTTACACTGAAAGGTACTAAAGGGTATTGATAAAGAAAGAAAGAAATTATACAAATAAAAGGTAACATGCATATCATAAATCATAAAATGTTATATCAAATACTACTGTATCGGTACATTGTTCAAATATAGGTCATTGATGAGCAGTGAGAAATAAATAGTGCTTAAGTTTTTACAGTGAACTACATAGTCCTCGGTTTTTACTTAAAGGTGTTAATGTTTCGTTCAGATCTAAGAGAAGATGGAAGGGCATTAGGCCCAACATAGGGAAAAAACCTATCTCCGAAAGACTTGTATTTCAATTAGGCAAACCTCGGAATCCACTGCCCTACAGGGGTCCAATAATGCACGCAATCTTATTCTAATACAACAAATGGCCAAAAACCATGGCATTTCCCTCAACTAGGCTATGATGTACACACTCTTTTCTTCCAATTTTTTTTAATTGCCCTTTGACAAAATCAGCGTTTAACTTCTAATTTTCTCACCTTCAATAATGAAGCTTTTTCCTCTTCACTCATGGTAGCCTTTTTCTTATCTAAGGTCTCAATCAACAACTGCAAAGAATGTCGATGAAAAGGGAATTTGTGATAATCTTCTTTTAAAAACATCATTACAACAATTCAATTAATAAATAAATTCACACCCCTCATAAGCATGATAGAATAAGCTGAAAAAAAAAAAAAAAAAAAAAAATCTAAATACCATCGCTAACTTAAGCTACATTTTAAGACTTAAAAATACATGAATTCACTGCAAAGAACTATCCAAACGATGAAAAGAAATGGCAACTTATATGTATAAATCTTCTCACATAATTAAATATTATCAAAATAATAAAATTTCAAACAGTAAGCTCACCTTCTGTTGCTGAATTTGTTTAGCTAAAAGTTCTTGCTTCTTGACATCAAGTTCCGCTTGTTTCACTGTTGCAATCTGTTTTTTTGAAAATATAGCATTTATGGTATCAGTTTTCCACTCAAAGTGACAGTCAATGTTCTACTTTATGTCTAAAGTATCTGCAATGCATAAGAACACAGACCATTTTTATCTTTAAGATGATTATTCATTATAATCATACAGCAGACAACGTTTTAAAAGACAGCCAAGGGTCCAAGAGATCTATTTCGATTTATCGGTTTACCAGTAGCCAAAATCAGCGATATCAATTTATTTCTGTTCATCTTTAATTTTGGTTTAGTCTTTGTCTACTGCATTTTAAAAAAAGGTGGTGAAAAGGTTATCAGAAAAAAAGTAGCCATTAAATTTACCCCAATTAATGACCTCTGTAGTTTGGATTTTTTTCAACTTGCTTTTAATCATAGAGATAAAATATCAAACTGCTATCTTTTTACAGCATTAAAACATTAAATCATTAATACAATTGAACACATAGAATATATTGTGAGACAAACCATATTAAAAATCACCATTCTGTAATAAATTTTGTAAAATTCAAACATCAATTCAATCTAAGCAAGATAAATATCTAATTTGATGTCAAGATCTTAATAGACCTTAACATCCCCTTTTTCTTGCAATTGCAAGTCATTATACTTCAACAATACATCTCACATCTATTCACAGACCTTCCGTCCTTCCTCTGCTCTCTTAATCGCCTCAATGCGTGACACAAAGTCAGAAGGCTTGCTTGTTGTAGTAGGGCTAGTCACTATATTTGCCTTAACTTTGGCAGCTCCAGCTTTCTTCAGATTCATATGTCCCACAGAAGAAGTAAAAACAATTTTTGACTGAAATAAAAGATTTAAAAATTCCTCATTTCAAAATACTCCCTTTTTCTTCAGCAACTTTACTTCTTACTAACAATTCTTTTACCATATATGGCCTTTGTGGGGGGATAGAGACAATAATATTAGTGATCAAAACAATTCATTTCCTCCTTAATCAATTGTCTTCTTTCCTTCTTTCTTTCTTATCCAGTTCCCTGTTACCATAGTGTGGGGTTCGTTCTACAAGGCAGATTTACTTTGGATCAAGATATTAAGCCAAGCAGGTGAACAGCTAACTATGACTTTTATGTGGTAGGAATTAATTTTGACCGGACATCAGCCTTTCAATCCCACTCATCCCGATTTCCAACTGCCAAGGGTTCTTTAACATGCACAACTTGCACATGGGACCTCCGAATTTATTGTCAGTCTCCGATAGGACTAGGTTCTTGATCCCACCTACCTTCATAGGATCAGGGGAGAGCAAATAGGTTTAAGAAAAAAACAACATGGTTTCATTCAAACGTTACAAGGAGATGATGAAGAAAGCTACAGACCTTATCAACAGTCTTGGCAGTTTCAGTCGTGGAAGTTGCATCCACAGGTGATGGCGTTTGCTTTGGCTTTGTGTTGTCCAAGAATAATTTGTGAGCTGGTGGGATACTACTTCGTACCGGTAACACTAAAGAGGGATGATCAATCTGTAAGAATATATAGTAATCAAAACATATTCATTAAAAAAATACCAGCACAAAAGTCATTTATTTTACCAAACACAAAGAAAAGCACCATCAACACTTTATTAACTCTTATTGTGGTGTGTACATTGTGGTAAAAAGGATAGCATAGACAGTAACTCTTTTCAGTACATAGAAACGTCTTCCTTCCCATTACAAACATGTAGCAGTATGATGGTGAAACAAGACTGCGTCAGCTGCAGTCCCCGTAATGTTAAACCATACCTATGTTTTTGTCCATTTTCAAGTCTTTATGTGTCCAGGCATGACAACCCTTACCAATTTAGGACAAGACCACAGAAAAACAGAACACTAAGATTGAGGAAGAAGGAAAAATATTGTGAAAACAGGATTATTCAATAAAAACAGTGAAAACAGGCCATTAAACGAGTCTTAAAATGACCAAAAACAGGACAGTCCCTGTAAAAACGGGACTCGACAGGTCTGCCTGTTGCTGTCCGTGTTTGACCAGACACATACATCTTTTTCACAGGTCAGAAGCTGGCAAATCTATTGCCATCCTTTCGACCAAGAATGCAGACGTACAGTAAACCCAGAATGTTTGACAGAAGCACAAGCACAAACTAATACCCCTTACCCCATCACCCACTCTTCCTCCTGCACGTTGAATAAACTGACTAGATTCCTGGGACTGTCCTGTTGCATCTTTTTCTCCACTTGTGCTCGCATCACTTGAAGTATTAGATTTTTCAGGATTGTGCCAGAATAGTTTAATGAAACGGTTATTAAAAACAGGCTCTGGGCTTTTGTAAGCTGCAGTGGCTTCCCCATTATTTGAAAAAGTGATGAGAGCAGCACCAGTATCACCTTGGTATTTCACCTGAAGAATAAAGAAAGTTCAAATATATATATATCTATTTAATGAAAACACAAGTAAAACAGGACAATTGAGAGCTATCTGTGTAATCAATAACAACATTTGATGGTTCATTCATGGCTGTATTAAATGAACGGAAAGCTGTTTGGAAGAATATGACAATACTAGCTTAAGACAAGTCAATTCTTCAAAAATGTGATCTCCAAAAGACTCAATTCTCATCTTTCACTCAACTACCCAGACTCAATTCATATGTTTGAAACTCCTTTTGTACAAAAAAAAATCTTGATTCTTCATCAACATTTCATTTTTTAAATGCTTACGTCACCCCCTGAAATATTCATTAAAGTGAATATGTTTAGCGAGCAATAGTTGCAATGGAATACTCATTGCCCAATTCAAAGTTTGTGCAGTAGACTGCTTGCCTTTATCTACCTGATCCAGAGGTTTTCCAGCACTATGTTCAGCAATGTTGGATTGGGTTGTGCTTTGGATAACAAAAACTCACTTATAATTACACCACTACCAACCACACAAAAATCACAACATTCTGAACTAACAAACAAAAAAACAATAAACAATATCCAGTTTCTATAAAATGTAAAAAGACCATAATTTCCATTGCAGAGGCATTTCCAATTATCTATTAACATAAAAGGATAGTAGTCACATACCTGAATATTAGTCAAGTTTCCAAATTTTCCAAAATGCTCATTAATTTTGGCAATATTATTAAGCTCAGGGGGAATTTTGCGGACTTCTAAAGTGAGATTGCCAGTTTTAAATGGAGGTCTGTTTCCCATATACCGCTGACCACTGTGACCTGATAAGAGAGAAGGAAACACAAAATAAAATTGCTATCATATCAGATTGGCTCTTAGGAGGAAGAGAGATTGTGTGTGAAAGAGAGACAAAAGGAGAAAAAGAGATGCCTGCATAAAGCCATCAATAAATGACAAAATAACAAGACAGGTCAACCTTCATTTTAAAAAATTTACTGAAATCATGACTATTGATTCTAAATCATGTTTTCTTAATTTTAAAACAATTCAAAAGATCAATTCCCACCGCAATCCTGACACCAAAAGATAACCCAGTAAATGATAAAGATTTGTTTGTTTGTTCCTGTTTTAGGGCTCTATCGACACAGAAAGGTCATTTCAGCGCCCGCCACACGGCTTCAAACA
>JARBEQ010255744.1:0-10826 GCA_030265355.1 Tritonia tetraquetra
TACCTTACTTGTTATTATTGTTAGTTATGTTGAAATGCAGATTGTAATGAATGTATAATGTATGCCAAATTGAATTGTTTGCATAAGACAATAAAGATTTATTATTATTATTATGCAATTCTATGATGCAGATTTTTGTTTGTTGATCGAACCCCATTATACTGCAGAGCAGTGTTTAGGGCCAGCCCTGTGTTCAGCCATGAAAGGCACACAGGATTCCCGCTATAAATGTAGGCACTGCGACCACCAAACACGACTGACCACAGAGCTGGAAATTCTATGGATCAAAGAATCTCAGACAAGCAGGTGATCAGCCCACTGTGTTGATGCAGATTTCTGATTGATTGATTCTATAATTTGGGGATAATTCAAACTCCTCTTGTCTATATTTTCTGTATGTGAACTTGTGTGTGTGGGGGGTGAATGCTCTCTGAAGGTGATAGAGGTGAGGTGGCCAAGTGATCTAGACTTCCATGGCAAGGGTCGCAGGTTCAAGTCTTCAGGCACTTTGTTTTTTCCCTGAGCAAGAAACATCTGTTTTCCTCACTAACTCGACCCAGCTGTAGAAATGGGCACCAACTATCAAATTCAAATGAGATTATAGGGTTAGTATTCTGGACTAGCATCCTATTCAGATTGTCACTTATGGCTGCTTCATGCTACAGAAACCAGGTTAAGTTCTGGCCTTATGAGCCGAAGTACTTCTGAAGGTGATGACTTCATTTTTCATTTCAAGATTGCACATTTTTATTTAGACCATCATTTTCAACCATAATGACAGTGCAAGGTGTCAGCAGCTATCAAAAGCACTGGTGTGTAAACCTTCCTCAACTACTATTTTGGATGTGTAGATAGTAATGGGGGGTGATGTCAGATGAAGCAGGTGTGACCTAAATATTACAATTTGTCTGATGGAAAATTTCGTGACCTAAATTGGTGCTTTGGTGGATGATTAGCAAGACAAATTGATGGATCAAAGCAGGAAATCCGACAGGCCCGTTGCAAAGTCTCCAAAGTCTCGGATAGATACCTTGTTTGTCTTTGAGTGGGCGAGTTTGTTGTTAACGTCGAATTTGTTGGGACACGCAAGTCATGATTGAAACCTCTCCTAATTTGTTTTAAAATCCGTCTTGTCTCAAATTGTTTTTCATAGATAGCCATAGTCATTGAGTAGGCTATCTATTGATGATATTATGATTAATTGTGTGTTGTACCAAATAGAATGCGTTTGATTCTCGTTCCTGTCTGTTTACATCTATCTAGACCAGTAGTAAAAAGAAGCTGATTCAAAACAGTCTTTCCACCAGTTGATGAAATTTATTCATTCTGTAAATAAAACTTGAATTCCACACAGAAAAGTAAGTAGGGAACGAAAGAAGACGTTGGGGTTTAGCATACTGGACAGGCCGTTGGGGTCATTGGTTGTGTTTAGGTGTGTCTTGTGTTTTGCGACAAAAGAGAGGTGCTTTCAGTTCTCCGCTAGATTTGGATGTTGTCTTTGGGGCTGTATTCTTTGTCCTGCAGAGGTCAAATATTGCAATGTGTATATCTAAAAATAGCTTGTAAACACCAATTTTGACCAATCGCATGCACGGATGTTGATCATCCGGGCAAGTCTTGACAGCCCCGTGTTGCTGAACGTGAATGCTGGCCTCATGAATTAGTAATCAGCTTCTATTTTCGACACCAAGCAACCAATGAAATGACAGTATTGCTGTACGTAAACAAAGGCTGACGCGTGCATTCAGTGGTCGCTTGGTTGTGATCAGCTGTTCTCACTGTGCTCCTTCAAACTTCAAACGATTACACGATTGCACATAACTTTGAAATAGTGTTCTTAGTGTTATCCATTTTGTATCAGATCACTTTGGTAAGTTGAATTAATTTTCTATGTTGACAATGTTTCAAGATTAGATAGATGAAGCATTTTTCATCATTCGTCCTGACTCGGAAAGGGTTTGTGTGTTGGAGAGAGAGAGGTCATACACTGAATCGATAAGGCTTCCAACCAGTCGAAAGATTTAGCATCATTTTGTGCCAGTATCAACAATCGTATTTGATTTTTTTTGTTAACGGAGAAAGGAATTTGAACGCCCGTGTGAGTTATTTGATTCATGTATTTATTTTGTAGTGGTTTACAGACTGCACTCATTTGTCATGAGTGATCAACATCGGTCACTAAGAATAAGATGGTTGTGGCGTGTTTGTCATTTTGTGAACCTGCCTTTATTTCGGAAATTTAATTTATGTCGAGTAATATTTGGCGTTCTCCAGATTACTCTAAAGCTTTGTTACTGTTGGGGCATAATATGGCTTGTAGTAGATTGCTCGTAATCCTAAAAGCAAGAGAAATAGAATGTCCAGGTACCCACAGCTCAGTATTGACCTAGATTGAGGCTATTTTTAGAACATCAACATAATAATGTAAGCAGACGGAAAATTTCGGTGGAGACTTGAAATCATCGCGAGTCTTTTGATGGGGGAGGTGTTTCATCTAATGTTTTTTTAGATTCGTTTCAATTTTAATCACTATCCACCAATTTTATAGTTCGCATAATTTTCAAAGTCATTTACGGATCACTGATTCAATCGAGCCTCTTTCTAGATCAGGTACGATCGCTACATGTTCTGTGTGTAACTGTTGTTGGAGTGGCTGCATTGGGCATATTTGCATAAAATGATGGCTGGCATGTTTATTACTGAATACAGCACATTGAACCAACAATATGACATTTGGACCAATACTTTATTGAGAACTTATTGTCAATGACCTTTAGGTCACTGCTACTTCGGTTCATTGGGTTTGCCAGTTCGTAGAGGTCCGTAGGCTTATTTATTACATCATGATGATAATGTAATGGTTATTTTTAGCCTGTTACCAACCAGTTTTATTTGGTTCTCTAGTCAGTATTTCCTTTTTATTTGGTTCTTATTGTTAAAACTCCTCCCTATTTGATATTTTATAAAGACTAAACAAGACAACAAACTGGAACAAAAATGAATTCATCAGACCAGGGACCCATAGCTTGGTGATAGGCGTTGCCATTGTTGCCATTGCCTGGGGTACAACAATGAGCGTTGACACTGAAAACAAGTCCAATAACTGGTTGATGTTTTCAATTATTGTTCATGGACAGTAATAATGCATATATTTGGAAAGAATGCTTTCTTATTACTTTTTACTGGGTATCTGCATCCCGTCCCCTGTAAAGCCCTGGAATTTTGTCCTGCCCGCTTAATTTTTTTTTTGAAAAAATGCTCGGGCACGTTTTATGACCTGAAAAATGTATTTTCTGGGCAAAATAGTGAAATTTTTAGCCCTGGAACATAAGAATTCTGCCCCTGAAAAGTGTTTAGAAAGGGGAGCAGGAACCTTGTTTGAAAATATTTATAGATGGCCAAAGCTCATTCCAAATCTTGGCCATTTTGGGTAATTATTGGTAAATTAAAAAAAAAATTTGGAGAATAGCTCAAACCAAATTTTAAGCAGTATTTTGAATATATTTGGATTAAACATAAACTTTTACTTATTGAAATGACATTGTAGTGAGTTGATTACCTGCCTTTGGAGTTTGGAGGGCAAGCTTGGTGCCAGCAGCCGTGGTAAATCCATCTCTGATAACGTAGCTGCTACAATTAAAAGCTATAGTTGGATCTCGCTGATGGCAGTGTCTTAGAGCCTATCTTAGATTCTAAATCCGGATTATGTTTCAATGGGGTAGTCATAATCACAATTGCCCGACTTCCGCTATTTTATCAATCATCCGCTGTTTTTTATTGTTAATGAATGTAACCTTTATGAATGAGGCAAACATGTCATTCACATTGATTGATCCGTCATTGTGTATTGTGGCATAACGACATTCCAAAAACAATTTCCAATTTCCCCCAAATTATGACTTAATAAATAATGAAATGAAACTGAAACTTCTTTTATTTCCTTTTCTCAGATCCACCATGTTCAACTCTGTAACAAAGTACTTGTGGGGTGGTGCCGACAATGAGTCTGACTACACTGACCAGCAATTGCTGCAGGAAGGTCACCACCAGTCCTCTGAGGATGGAGAGAACAGGGTTGTGGCAGTGGAGGAACATGGTCAGGAAGATGATTGGGTACTAGTTGGAAATGCAGGTAGGAAGACGGAAGATGGTTTGTTGTTTTTAAATTTAGGAGAGGCAAGCAGACCTTACATCGAAAGGTACTAAAAGGTTATTGATAAAGAAAGAAGAAGGGCAAGCAGGCGATCAACCCACTTGAATTTCACAACGGGCATTACAGTTTTTTGGGCCATAATATTTACTGTTGCCTGAGCAGATTTTGCCTCATAAAGCGATGCCCTAGTCCATGCGTATATTAAAAAGTTTATACCTTTGACAACTCATTAGATATAGCTCCCGTCAAAGGTGGGGCCTCCGGTTTATAGTTCATCTCTGATATGACTTGATTCTGTACGGAATTTTGTTTCTTTATATGTGGCTTATATTCAATGTTCCCACACAACCCTCAAATTCAAGAGATCCCTCGCGTTGGAAAAGCCCTGAAATTTAATGAAAAACTAAAATTCCCTTGCAAAGTCCTGGATATTTGTGCCCTGGAATTTTGTCCTACCAGCTGAAAGATTTTATTAAAATGCTCCTCGTGTACCTTTTCTGAGCGGCAAATATAAATTTTATGGGTCAAGTAGTGAATTAACCTTACACCAAAGGGTACTAAAGGTTATCAATAAAGAAAGAAAGTAGTGAATTTTGTAGCTCTTGGAATTTAAAAATTCTGCCCTTGGAGAGAGTCCTGGAATAGTTAAAAAGTAGGACATTTACTATGTTGAAGATTCTTCTCAAGTATGCTTTATGATGTTATTTCAAAAGTATTTCAGCATGGATGTAGATGCTTGGCTTATGGATAGGTCCTCGTTTTGGTAGATTGAATCTGTCGAATCATCTGAGCATTGGTGGACATGATATGAAGAAGAGTGGTTGGGGTTGGTGATGAAGTGATGGTTTTTGTTTTTAAGTCACATTTTGAAATAAAATAGAATAAGCGTTTTAAAATACATTCTGAGCGATAATGGTTCCATTCTCTCTGTGGTAGGATTGATTTTTAAATTTTCTTTTTACTAAAATTGTCCTTTTCTGAACCTGATTTCAAACATAATTTCTCTTGTTTTGATTTGGCATCACTGATCTAATCCCCACTTTGTCCTTTCTTTGTCTTACCTTTTTGTCCTCTGGTGTCAGGTTGTCATTTTCATTTATATTCCCTTGGACGTGTCATTTTCCTTCCCTGACCTTTAAATTTGCGTTTCTCATAACCGTAACTGAGATTGAACAATACCATTAAAACATATACTTTTTGTCAACTGTGATTCCTCCTTCACTCTGGTTTGACTGTAATAGTAATTGAGAGCAAAATTACTAAAGGGATACTTTTTTTTTTTCAGATAAGGAAAACTCTAACCTTCCAGTTCAACATCATTATCACCACCAACTTCTTCACCACCACCATCCTCATATCCATCACCACCACCACCAATCCCACCACAGTTCTCACGACTCTTTATCCCAGCAGTCTACAGAAGTAGAACTATTGGACGATGCAGCATCCCTTGTTCGGGACATCCTAGACCCATGTGGTCAGCTTCCATTAGTGGACTGTGATAATAAATCCTTGTCCGACCAGGAGGACAACGGTATGGACTCTGGAGTACGTCCTTCGTCTCCTGAATCTGTTTTCTCTGCCTGCTCGGGTCGATCCTCTGCAACATATCGCCCTAGAGGCTTGGACAGTGAGGCCTGGGTTGTTGCCCCTCCCCCCTGCTTTACAGGCTCTCAATGCGGTAGCTTGTCTCCATTAGTCTCTAGCCCTCTAGAAAATCTGCTGATAGAGCATCCTTCCATGTCTGTCTACGTATCACAGCCAGCTAGTTTTAATGCTTCAGGGTCTGACTTTAGCTCTCAGGGATTATATTCTGTTCACTTTTCAGGATCAACAACTGCTTTACCTGAACTTGTTGAAGCTGTAAATAATGTGGAAACTGTTGCAGACACTGCAGCCTTGGATGATCGCTTAGATGGTGATGTGCAAAGGAGAAGGCCTGTGGATCCTGTACATCAGCGCCGTACATCATTGATAAGTGCACTAAGAGCTAAGGACTCTGCTCAGCGCAAGGCTGTTAGCACTGTTAAAAAATCCATCAGCAAGCAGAAATGTCAGCGCCAAAACCAAGTGAGAGAAATGAACTCAGCATCCAAGTCTAGTATTAATCACAAGAACAAGCATTTGCGCCCATCCGGATTCAAATCATCTCGCACCCCTCAGCGTTTTGTCTCCAAGATGGCATAATGATGGTCCTCTCCATAGCTTTTTCCCTCCTGAAGTTGAACATATTTGATTTCCTTAAATTAATCTTAGTCTTAGATACTCTCTTAACTTCAGCCCCATCATTCCCCTCGTCCTAGAGAATTCCATTTTCTATATTATATCATATCTACATTTTCAAATTCTAGTTCAATGATTATTGTATCATCAGCAGATCAGTCCATGATTTAAAGAAAAAGAATTCTTGTGTTGGCTATTTACATTTTTTTTTTTCATCATGTATTTATCACCCCCTACTTCCCTGTCGTAGTTAGAAATAATTCTCAAATATCAACGGTGTGATGAAATTCTGAGTGTTGTGAATGTTATATGTTATTTTTCATTTTTCATCATTGTCCTTTGGGTTTGGCATGAGATCTTTACTTTTTATATGTCATCATGCAAGTTGAGGAGGATGCACACTCATGTTTAAACAGACCTGTGAGGAGTGGACGTTACTGTAGTCTTAAAAAGTGGAAATCAGGGCCCAATATTTTTCTCAGGTCTTTTCACTTTTTCAAGACTCTCGTCCTTCTGTAGAGGACGACTATAAAAATAAAAATGGTTGCATAACAAAGTCCATGAAAGGAAATCTGACCACTGTATAAACTTTGAATAAAACGGCTGACTTTGTGTTTTTGTTGTTCAGATGTGTTTTGTCTATGGCATGATTGATTCATTTGTTGACGTTAAAACTGCAGCATCTTTGGTCAAGACCACACTACTAATCATTTAAAGAACTCTGTGCATTTGTTGAATTGATATTGATGTTATGCCATTTTATGATCTTTGTACATACCACAATGACAATGTGTAATGCTCAAAATTATTCCTTCCGAATAATGAATAGTTTTTCTTGAAAATAATCCAACCAACTGCTAATTGTATTAAAATAATACAATTGTTACACAATCATAAAAACTGCCATATGGGAGATCCAAATCTCATGCATAGTTAATAATATAATAATAATCTCTGTCTAACATTTCCACCACCAATGTTATTGATGAATCTTAAGGTGCTCATTTATAACTTGCAGAAAAAGTCATTATTTGTTACTCCATATGATTATCTATTATTTTCCTCTCATGCAAATTGCCCGAGTTTGCATTTTTTTTTTCATTTGGTTTGGTGTTATTATTTTTTAAATATGCGATTATGTTCATGTTGTGTTGATTGACACGTTAAAAGAATTGGAATCTCTTTATGTATAATTTGTCTGGGTGAAGATACTTGTAATCATTATCTGCAAAAAATTCCATTGAGAAATTATACTATGCATTTCTCCTGTCTGCCACCCTTACAAATATAGCAATAGATCTTAGAAGTATAGTGTTTGAATTATCAGCATTGGGCTCTCTATTAATATCACATTTCAGTGTATTTCACTGTTCTATTTTATTTTATTTGAGTTATCACTGCCCTATTTATTTGTCGTTGATAAACTTTTATCTTTGGTTAAATGAACGCAGCAAAATAATGTGTAAAAAAAAAAGAAGGAAAAACTGTTTTACCGAGAATTTGTGATTCAGGGAGCGTGCATGTGTAAGTTATGAAGAACCCAGCAATTATTATGAAAAGGATCTGTTTGGGATGTTATGTTGGTAGTGTGAATGCATTGTACTATTTACCACAAATGTTTGATGCACTGTGATTTATAAGTCTTATGAGCAGATCCTAGTCATTTAAAA
The DNA here is from genome assembly GCA_030265355.1 of Tritonia tetraquetra. Classification (NCBI taxonomy): domain Eukaryota; kingdom Metazoa; phylum Mollusca; class Gastropoda; order Nudibranchia; family Tritoniidae; genus Tritonia; species Tritonia tetraquetra. The sequence continues at coordinate 8,047 of JARBEQ010255744.1, forward strand.
ACACAAAATCAAGTTTCATTTATTGAAACATGGACTACATTGATGTGATTTGTGATCAGGTGCTAGTAACCGTAAGTCTTATTGATTCAACAATAGTTGAATTATAGCAGGCTTCCACCTTTTTCTATACTTGAGCTGTCGTCTTACTATAAGATCATGTGTTTTTCTCTCCCATAACAACTAATGAAACTAAATTCCAGTGTAATATTTCTACCATGTGAACATCTAAAGTCTACTAAAATGCTAGAAAAGAGATGATGTTACGAGTTCACATAAAAATCAAATTATACCCTGTACAAATTTTTATTTCTTCTGTTCTGTCATTTTTATCATCAGTAGTTAGATCTCCCAAATATTCTTTATGATGTAACTTACAAGATAGTCACTACTATCTTCCTACTTAACTTTCATTTTAATTCCTTTTGCCTGATGGTACATTAGTCTCACACCTCATACCACTATCTATTTCTCTTTCCTTTATTTTTGTATTTACCTAATCAGTCGCTTTGTCAGGATCCATGTATCACTGTCATTTTGTTTGCATTAAAACTCCAACTCTCAGTCATGATCATAAAAAGAACTAAGGGGGATTTTGATGATGGTCCCAGTATCGACATGCATTTTTTCCCCTTTCAAACCAAATCCTTGGGTATGTATCGAACATTGGAATGATTATTCCAACGGCCTTATATCCCAAAGGAAGCATCATCCATAAGTTAGTGTGCATGCAGTATTGTCAGAATATATATTGAGACCAACATTGAGAACAAAGCTTTACTTTAACCACTAACTTTCTAGCCTTCATAAATAGACATTTTTCTACTATCAGTACGTTGCTACGGGCGCTACAGGATTAAGTGACATTGTGTGGCTCCTTTTGATGCTGAAAGTTAGTGGTTAATGTGTTACACACACACACACGCAGCTTTATCCCGATCAATGGTTGAGGTATTCTGACTTTGTTGCATTTTACAAAGTAACTCTTGGGTTTAAGTTTCTGATCATGTAATCTGATATTTTGTATTACTGCTGTCATTATGTAAGTTTGTAAAAAAAAAAAAAACCCCAGAGTAGGTACGATCATTGTGACAAATAAATAGAAAAGATCTGTTCCTCTTAACTTAAATTCTCATGATCTGTCACTGGATGTAACTGCAATAAATACATCCCTACTACATTTGCACTATTCCATCCCGTAGTGCCTTGATCTGTACATGGATATCAAAACATTTTGATTCATTATTATTATGCAATGAAATAAAATCCATATTTTATATGCATGAGCATGTGAAATATATATATATATAGTCTCATTTAAATCTCTCATGTTGAAGTTGAACCAAAATCTGTGACAATTCTTAGTCTTTATTTATTGTTGAAGTTATTATTTTAAAAAAAATTTTTTGTTCTGTGTTGGATTTGAGTATTCTTTGGATTTGTTTTGGTGTGGACTTGAGTCTCTATGAGTTATGCATTTTAAAAGTTCTCATTGCGAGTTATGACTCTAGCAATTTATCAAAGCTTGAATTCAATTGACAAGAACTTTGAATTGATTTAGTTCTGGCATTTCCCAGTGTCCTCCAGACTCGGTTTGAGGGCGATGTAGAAAGTTTGCTCTAGCCTGCAAGACATACATGCTTCCCATAATATCAATCTTTTATTCATAGACTAAAAAAGTTGGTATTGTTGTATCCTGGTTACACGAGAAAGCTTGTAATTCATAAGTATTAACTTTAAAAAATATAATTTGTCAGACGAACACTTACGTGGGTTTAACATTAAGTTTGCATTGCTTGAATTGAAGTAACAGAAATTTAACACAAGAACCAGGATGCATGCAAAAATTATGCTTGTACCCGGTAGTTAGCAATTATTTACATGTCATTTTAGTCATATTGATCCAGTGTAAACTGTTCATTGGGCTGCACATAATGATCTCAAGCCTGTCTCAGTGGCATACAGGACTGAATCAGTTAATGTTGTGGTCTAGTTTTCATTTTTCCTTTCACTAGATTTTTTTTTTCTTCTTCAAAATTTAGCTTTGCTTTATTGTGTCAAATTTGTACTATAATATAACTATATATATATATACATTTTAAATTGAATAATCAGCCCTATATATTAAAAATGCCTACTGGATAGTTCAGCTTCAATCTGTGTCTAAATAGACTGGACATGGCTTGAACGTGAAAACTTGACATTATAATTTATTTGTACATGACTACTCTATTACATTATAACCATGTGTGTACCTCACACTTTATGTTGTTTGTAAATTTATTGTTTAGTTCTAACTAAAGGAGTGATAATTACTATATGAAATATATATTTTTAACACCCTGCCTTCTTAATTCTTCTTTTCCACCTTGCAGCAGATGGCCAAAGGGTCATCCCAAGGTCAGATATTGTCCTCTTGGTCTGTGGGGAACTCTTTAGGGCCGTGTCTGCTCTTGGCTATATTTGTATTCTGTACTGGATGGGTTGAAAGTTTCACATTTTTTGTTTTGTTTTCTTCTCCGATCCCACTTTATATAATATATTTATAGAATAAAGTAATAATATAAAAATATCAAACATAATGTGTTCCAAGGTTTTTTAATTTTATCGTTGTGTGGTAGATGGTAGATGTATGGTGCTAGTCTTACACCCTTTTCAACACACAAAGATTATATCGACGGCAGTGCCATGGTTCAGTGGTCCGGTCCTCGACTTCAGACGCGGGGGACACCGGTCGTGCCCCCCCCCCCCCCCCCGTATGGGGTTTGGTGGGGTGTTTTGAG
>JARBEQ010255766.1:0-10825 GCA_030265355.1 Tritonia tetraquetra
AACAGTCCCTCTCAGGACCACCCAACAGTCCTTTTCAGGACTACCCAACAGTCCCTCTCAGGACCACCCAACAGTCCTTTTCAGGACTACCCAACAGTCCCTCTCAGGACCACCCAACAGTCCCTTTCAGGACTACCCAACGGTATCCCAACTTCCGGTTTAGTCAGGTACGGTAGTAGGGTTAAAACACATCTCAAACCGTGACCACTTCATCTTAAGCTAGGATATATGATAAAATGATTACAAAAATTACCCTTTCCTTTTTCGTCTTTTAACAGTCAGGCACCATGCCATGATAACAGAGAGTGTTCTCAAACCTCATTAAGGCCTAAATATTAAGTCACTTTAAAGGTTCAAATAAGTAAAAGAGACATCTCTACCTTTTTCCTATACTAACTGATAAAACTGTCCAAAAAGATGAAAAACGAAACATGAAAAATTAAATCTGTCAACATTTTCGAAAACAAAATATAGAGCGCAATTTGAACAATTATTTTTAATTGATATTTTTAAAAAGTTAAACACTTACTGGTAAGGGGGTGCAACTCCAACACATTTCCTCCCAACTCTATTTTCGCAAACGCCTTGAGGCAAGGAATCACGTGACTTCTGTAGTGCAAGACTAGACGAGCAGTGCTTCAAAGAGTGAAAGGAATTTTCTTAAGAAACAAGCTTTACAAATTAAACATAGAAGAGACGTAATAAAATACATGTTTTATACAAGACAAAACAAGTGTAACAATCATCTTGAAAACTTGATAAAAGACAAGGCACAAAGCAGTTGATTTGCGTCTGAGAAAACAATTTGAAAACAGACACGCATCATAATCGTCGGAGTATTCGAGATACGAACCACTACCGATCCATATCTACCACACCAAATTCGGGCATCATTCACACACAGAAAAAGCAAGATGGTACATCTAAAATTTGATCCAGTAAAAATTCAGTGACAAGAGGTTTGAACTGTAACAGTCAGATATTCAATCAAGATCGGTATATAGATTCACACCTATAAAACATTCTGCATCAAATATTTGACCAATGTTACCTCATGAATATGACAAGACTAGACATCAGAATAACAGCACCAGGAACCCACTGTTATTTCTAACGCCAATGCTGCTTCCATTTGCTTCTGGAAAGGCACTCAAGCAGTCCCCAAGCTGTTTTCACAAAACATCCAACACATTTTAATATCAATAGATCATTATTCACGAATTTCCGTCACACACAAAATGACCAGTCTTGTGACATTCGGGAAAATTTAAGTTGTCAATGACAACCAGAGTTACTGTTTTGTGAAGCTACAACCCATCTCATCTTCTCTCAAGACTCAAGAATCAGAATGCAGCAAATGCGTGGCTGTTTTAGTTTTACACAGCCATGATCAACTTACCAGTCTTTAAACTTCTCTGGGTTGTAATTAATCTCTTGAGCAAATGGAAACATTACACGCAGAGTGTCTTTAGTTGTTCCTGGTGGCAAGTTTTTCACAAAAACTGAACCAATCAATCGATCCCTTTTCCTGCCTGCCAGAGAGAAAAAATGAGAAGACCACGACCAGTGAGACTCAGCTTCATTACAATGAAAAACACTGCCACAAAGCAAGGAAGCAGAATCTCAGCAGTCACGTTGGTTCCGGGCCAGATGAAGGTATCATCATGTCAAAGTACACAACATTGTACTTAAGGAAAAGGTGAGGTGAGATTATAATTTGGCTTGTCATATTTTTCTGCAGTGAAGTTCCATTTCAAAACAGTCTTCATTGTGGATTTAAAGTAAATGGTTGAATTCCATCTATTTCATATGTGGACAACCACAAGCTGTTTGACAAGTTGCAGTCCATCCAGCAGAAAGGAACATGTCTTCAGACTCAATTATTATTTGACAAAATATAAGAATGGAAACAAAATTTGATTTGTCCCTATATCATAAAAAAATTCTTCACCAATTAATCAGGGGAATTGCAATGGAGGCAGACCGATAAACTATCAGTTTGCAAGGTTAAATTTGCATGACACCTCTAAGGAGACTGATAGTTTAAGCAAAGGCTGTAAATTTGTAATGCTCATATGATGCACCTGCCTTTGAGCGTCTTTGACGAACCAATATATAAACCAATCACCTTCAACAATGGCAATTCATGATTAATTTGGTACAATAACGGTTGAAGTTCTACTTGACGATGCTTGAATTCTCTTTGATGTCTCAGTGTGCCCAAGTTAACATCACATTGACATTACATGCAATATAGATGAGTGATCTCTGCAGGACACCTGAAAATTATTGTCATCGTGTGATGACAAAAAACAGTAAATCAAAGTCTTGTGTTTTATATCAATGCAGATCCTTCCAACTAAACTGTTCCATGTATTTTTCATTTATCCAAGTTCTCATATTTCAAGAGGTTTCATACCTCTGAAAAATGAAGTGCTTTGCAAATGACATCAATCGCTTTCTTTTTCCCCTTATAAATTCTAAATATTGTGGCACAAGATTAACCGCAATTGAAAAACGTGCTCTGGGCATGAGTCAAAATGGCAATTAAGATCAGAACTTAGTCAATCCTTAATCCTGCAGGTTACAGTGAAATGTTCCGTGCAAGATGAAAACCTCCTCGCCATTCAACTGACAATTCAAAGTATAATGATCTATTTCATGCTTCCGTCGCTAAAGGTGGCAGTGAAACAATCTTTGGAGAATAAATGCACTTGGTAGGAAACGGCAATACCTATAGTTGTGAATGGAAGTCAACAGAAGATTTCATGTTTGTTCCAACATTTCACTTCAAGACAGGACATGAAAGTTCTAAACAGCAATACCATGCTTATTCTTGTTTCTTGTTACACAAATAAAAGCTGTGGAATAAACTACTTTCAAAGAATGAGTAAATCTTTGTTTTCATTTTCATTTTCAAAAAGTATTCAAATACATTTTAAACTGAAACAGGAGAACTGCCAACTCTATTAATCTTTTTAATGGTAAACCACAGCATTTTCTACGACCAGGATCGAAAACCCTTTTCAAGGCAAGATTTGGTCTATATTTGTACAGGCACACTTATTCACCAAACAAATAAGTCGTCGTCTGAAATGCCTCTGCCCAATCCTATAATCTTGTTGTGTTGTAGCACACAATTACATGGAAACTGATGATTTCATCCAGCCTTCTCCATCATATTTTTGTGTAAGTCGCACTCTTGGCTTGTTAAATGATACCTCTGACACTGACATCTCCTCATTTCACATGAGTAAGCATTTCTTCAGGATGACACGACGTAAATAATACATGAAATTTGCTTGCCTGTTTCCATCTGGAAACACCTCTAGAGCAAGGTGCTGGGTGAACTCACATGACTACTTGCAGTCGATACCATATTGTGATAACTCATGTAACAACTCATACCTGCTCTCTGAAATGCAAGTGACGACAACAAACATTTCCACACAAACTGGCAATAGTTTCAAATTCGAGCAGTTGGGACTCTGTAATGCTAGCTCAATACATGACCAACTCAAATCTAGCTAAAGGTTGTGATTCCTACAGCCAGTTCACACAAGAGGTCTCAGTGTGAATTATATAGTCACCAATACCATTTACAAGCTTCAAATCTTGAACAAAATGAATGAACCAACAAATGTACGGTAGGTGGTATCAGTCAATGATGTCATTCCATCTTGTGGTATTCAGCAAGTTTGTACTTTAACAGATAATTTGAATGACATGCCTCAAAAGACTACAGAAGGTGCCTAAAAGTCAAATGAAATTAGAAATTATTTGATATAAATGCTTCTCTGTGAATAAAATATATAACAGTTAATATTAACATCAAAAAGGGTAAAAAACCCAACCATCTGTGAGACAATTTTAAAAAGAAAACGGCTACTCTTAGTATGATAATAGTCAAGCATCACTTGTCAGGTAAATGTGAGAAAAAAACATTGTGGAGACAAAAACGTAAATGACAAACAGGCAACAAAAACAAAACAATTTTTTAAAAAGAAATATATTATTAAAATCATTACGGCAGGTAGAAAATTATGTCTAGTAGCAACTGTTTATTTGTAACCCCCCAGAAAATAACACATTCACATAGTCAGTCAACAGGGAAATAAGTAAAATAATATGGAGATAAAAGAATGAGAAACAGAAATCAATTGGATGCAAAGACAAGAGCTGCACTGAGTATAGAGAGTCTATTATTACCAATTGAAATTTCTTCCTTATAAAATGTAAATAAAAACTTGAAAAGTGAAAAAGAGAAAGAATTCCCTCGCTTGCCTTAAGAATCTAAGTGTTTATTAATCTGGTTTCTGCAGCATGTCACTTTCTGGATAAGATGCTATACAATACAGATTATTTCCCAGCTCTCGGCTGAGAGGTGATTTTAAGTTAATTTCAGTAACTGACAATCAAATAGGTGGGGTCGAATCATTCCATGTAGAACAAAATAATTGTCGACTTTACTCATAAATCATCAATTTCCGTTTTTTATACTTACCCTGAGAAGTCTTCCTATATGGCTGTGTTGTCAGCATTTGAGTTTGTTTGCTATCAAAGCTGAGGTATCCTGAGGGTTGATTTTAAGTTAATATTCAGTAACTGACAATCAAATAGGTGGGGTCGAATCATTCCATGTAGAACAAAATAATTGTCAACTTTACTCATAAATCATCAATTTCCGTTTTTTATACTTACCCTGAGAAGTCTTCCTGTATGGTCGTGTTGTCAGCATTTGAGTTAGTTTGCTATCAAATCTGAGGTATCCTGAGGAATTAACAGACAATGGAAATCTACATTACAAAGCCTCTTTCTTCTTTCTTTATCAATAACCTTTTTAGTACCTTTCGGCGTAAGGTCTATGCATGATACACAAACGTTCGCCATTGATCCCTATTCAGGGACATCCTCTTTGCTTGTATAAGCCTAGATCCTCTCTTTTTCTATTATTTCTGAAACTACATCCTGCCACATTTTTTTTGGTCTACCTCTAGGTCTACCACTCGTGGTCAACTGTTCCGTATCTAATTTTAGCCCCAATACGAAATGCATCCATCTTGTGGGTTTTAATTTCAATAGCACTCAATGATATAATCTTTAATTAGAACACACAAAATAATGAAAAATATAATCAATGTCAGATCTAGAATCAATTTTACGTTTGTTTATCCACCTAGACCATTGTGACATAGGCTATTTCCTGTAAATAAGACTGCTGCGACTGTTATACATAAACATTTCGGCCCAGAAATCTTGTATACCTGCTCCGTGTACTTCCGATTTCACACATATTGAAAACGGAAAGCCTTATCATCGATAGCCGTAAATCTGGCTTGTTTTTTTCCCTTAAATCTTTTTTTTTCCTCTCCAAAACTTTAGTCAAAACACAACTCTAGGGAAAATCAAACTCCAGAACGGTTCCGGACAAAACAGGACACATTCCAGCTCCATTTCCCAATACATGCTTTAAAAAATACTGAAATAACTTCAAAATCAACATTGAATTCATGGAGGTTCAAATGACGAAGACGATTGCTAGACTTAGTGCATGTGCAGTATTGGTTTACATTCATCGCTTCGCCATTTTGCAAAATAACAGTATTATCGCAAGCCCCAAACCTGGCGTGGGGTCGAAAAAACAAAGTTGACGAGCTATAAAATATAAATTACCTTTCTCTTCAACTTCTCCTTCGTCATTCTTTTTAATGATCTCAACATTTATTTCTGGATAGAAATACTCTAACCGCATTAGGCTGTGCACACATCTCACAGCTTGATTCACTGATGAAATGTACATTTCTCCTTTTCTGTGCATCAAAGAAAGGAAAATATCACAAGTTAGTAATAAAATGGATCATAAGTGCAGAGATAGACTTCTTACAATTGAATGTTAAAATTACCTGTAGTGTCTAAAACCCTTCGAAAAATACATTACAGAACACAGCTCAAGTTGCAAAGGATTAGAATAATAATAGCAAGACTATCACCTCCTCAAAATAATGGAACATGCCAAGTCCCTGTCTAAATACCTTCAACTCACCTTCAAGTGTAAAGAAAGTTTCGGGGGTCATGGCTTAGCAATAACACTTTCACCTCGTGAGCACAAAGTACTGACTTCAAATCCTGGCGGAGACATTGCAATTTTTTCCTTTGAACTTTCTCGAGTGTCACATGGCATGACCCTGTGGATTCCATTGGAATCAAGTCCTAATGAAGATGGACTATAATTCGGAGGTCCTGCCTTTGATATCATGACCTATAATGTGTTACCAAGGGTGTAAAACTAACAACTTTTAAGACTCTCACTTGAGACTGGGCAAAAAAAATTTACATTCGCTGGAGACGGGCAATTTTAGGGGTATTTTGAAAAAATCAACAAAAATAAAAAAAATCATATCTTCATGGCCTGTTCACACACAAAAAATTTAAAACAATACACATTACAAGACAATCAACCTTAAAATTATATATTTCAAACTTTTAAAAATGTTTGAATGAATTTTGTAGAATTATAATGTTTCCGAAATTTGTTGGAAACATGTATTTATAAAAAAAATACACTTAAATTAATAAAATTGTACTGAAAACTCAATAAACACATTCTTAAATGACACTTTATTCAAAATAGATACTTTAATGGTTTATCTATTATAATAAAAAATAATAAAAAACTCCAGCCAATATAAACTATAGTCAAGCCGACAGGGTTAGGGTTATCAATTAGAAAACACAAGTGAAATTTTGCCTGATGATAGGGCATAGTTTTCTATAGTGTCTTTTGCATCATATTAAGTATAATCAACATAAATAAATGCCATTGTATCATTTTCCATTGAAGCTAAACAAGGATATCTTTAATTTTTTTGGGTTACTAGTGTGAATAGCAAAAAGTGTAAAGCCACATGTCCTTTACACAACTTTGTTTTTGATAACTCTTCATGTGTCCATTCATGGATAGCGCAAAATGTAATTGTTAGGAAAATATGCATGAACCCATGCTGTACGCTGGTAGAGGTATACAATAACACACTGACATGTACTCTAAGGAGTCCCAAAATAAAAACGAACCAGTCAATCATAGTAAATCATGCTATCGTTTCTCTGTTTTTGTATTAGATTGTTCAATATGGGTTGACTTTGATTACATGTGTATATCATATCCCTGATGCTCAAAGCAACGACGGGTGTCCATGCTGCAGGAACGGAAACAGTGATGATTAAATTTAGAGGGAAAATGTTTTTTATCTGCAATTTCTTATACACTAACTCACTCTAAGATACTTTTTAACAACTGAGGAAGAAAGTTTTGGGTGTCCCAGTGGCTCAGAGGTATGGTTCTGGCATTTGAAGCGAAAAGTATCGGATTCGAATCCCAGGGGCGACAGTTGTTTTACTTCACAAAAGTCGGTATAAACCCATTTGCCACTTTTCTGATCCCATGAAGGTAGGTGGGATCAAGAACCTAGTCCTATTGGAAACGGAAGATAAATTTAGAGGGCCTGTTTGCAAGTTGTGCACGTTAAATAACCATTGGCAGTTGGAAATCGAGAACAGTAGGCCGAAAGGCCGTTGTCGGGGCAAAATTAATTCCTACCACGAAAAAGTTAGTGGATTGATCACCTGCTTGGCCTAATATCTTGAACCCGAGTAAAACCCACCTCATAGAGCGGGCCCTACGCTGTATGGTAACAGGGAACCGGATAAGAAAGAAAGAAAGGAGGAAAACTTTTTTTTTGCGAAATTGCTTTTGCTTACTGTTATGAAAGTGTGTAGCCACTGACGGTGTAAAAAGTTCACCGATGAACTCAAAACGCTGTCTGAAACCCCACGTTGGTATTGTCCTGTCATAAAGGAGGTTGTCAGTGTGTCAGTCTGTTATAATCCTTTCACATATTAAAACGTACCAAGGCCTATCTATCAATGAGTATCAATGCTGTTCTTGGAGAGAAAAGTTGTTTTTTAAAAATCTATAATTATCATTACAATGCTTACTGCAGATTTTTTAATTTGCTATTCATAGACTGCTTCTTTTTCTCATTTCAATTGCAATGATTCATAGTCACTGACAGATTTCCGGGAAACTTCCCACGAAATGGAATAAATGGTTAAACTAGCATTAGAGACGGTTCGCCACACTCTAGGCGCATTAATATAGAGGATATGGATGATGCGCCATATTGTGGTGCATCAGTCCATTTTGACATTCGCCGATACGCCATAACGTGGCGCATCCGCCAAGAAAATTTGATGGTCATTTAGATCAATTTCTTTATAGCAAACTCATTTGTTATCTAATCTTTATAGAACAATAGATATGATATAACTTCTTTTGTTCTTACCCTCTGGCATTTCTCCCAGGACATAAAAGATATAACAGGCTTTCTCTGGCATGTTTAAAAACACGGGAAATTTGTCCGTTTACAAAGTCTGAAGGTTTAAGAGGGTAAACCTTAACTTGCCACTTTCGCTCTGAAATGGATTGAAATACAATACAATATTATGAGTTGTTGGGAGTTGGAATCAATCATTGTAACATCTTTTTAAATTCAGATCAATAAAATGTCCTAGGTTTGCAAACAATTATTATTCATTAACTCTCAATGATTCCAAAACAAGGATTTTTCGGATTGGGATCTCCACCGCCTTGCCTTCTCTTTCTTTAGCTGTTATGTAACACAGGACCGATTTGAAATATTATTTGTACTTTTTACGCACGATTTTAGAGAAAAATTGGAGAAATCATATTTTTTCATTATTAATATTTCGACGTCACTCCGGAATGTTGTTTACATTTCGCATCCGCCATTTAGTTCTTCGACCGATGACACGCTTAAGAGACTCTCTCACAAAAACACCCTTTTCGACTTGTTATACCAACATAATGAATTGAAATATGATTGATCTGTAATCTTTTAAAAGATGTTTTTTAATATGAATTCTCTCGTTGACCTCCATGTTTGCGAATCGCATGATCATAACAATAATTTTTCCACCCATAAAGATCACATTTTTCACGCTTGTGTGCTGAAACTACCTTATATATAGGGGGCCTATTTATTTTTCATGCTTGTGTGTTGAAACTACTTGATTGAATTTGTTTTTTTCAAGCTGAATTTTTTCCCCAGAAAAAGTTGATTTATTACTGATTTTTTTAAATTTGTGCGCACCACTTTAAATCCCACATTTCATGGAATTTGAGACTAATTCCAAAATATATGATGGGTTGATCACCTGCTTGGCATAATATCTTGATCCAAAGAAATCCAGCCCCATAGTGCTGGCCCTACACTGTGTAATGGTAAAAGGGAACGGGATAAGAAAGAAATGTTCAAACCACTGTCAATCCCACATTTCATGGAATTTGAGACTAATTCCAACATATATATGATGTAAAGGTGATTAGTCTCTCTGCCCATACTGGATTTATGAACCTTTCCTTCTTTGTGTCTGTAAAATGTATTTTTATGTGTGTTTTAACAATGTGTAAGTCTCTATTCATTGTAATTTTTTTTCTGTTGTGGTGCCAATAAAGTAAAATGTATTGGTAACAGGGAACTGGATAAGAAAGAAGGAAGCTTGCATCATGTATGATCTTGGTCCAGTTAAAAATCAACAGTCCTGAAAACCATGGAATCGTTGATTTACCATTCATATCTCATTTTGAAAAAAAAATATGACTATGACATTAATTAAAACACTGACATCAAAGAGATGGATATATAACTAATGCATAAATCCTACTGAGTACTCACGGGCCAAAACAGCTACATTAACCTGTGGCATCACATTTGGATCTTGGTCGCCAGCTGCATCAGAATCATCTGGCTCCTCTTCCTCCTCCTCTTCTTCTTCCTCCTCCTCCTCGTCATCCTTCATATCTTCATGTTCACCATCTCCTTCATGGATTTCTTTGCTGTCATCATCATCCCCAGCAGTTATATCAATAACATCAGCATCAAATGTATTATCAGCAGACAAGTCAAGATATTCATCAGCCTCCATCTCATCCTCTTTTTTTGATTCTGCATCTGTAGTCTCCTTTTCTTCTGATGTTTGCTCTTGTTCTTCTTCTAATTCCATCTCGTCAACAGGATCTTCTGCCAAAACTACTACATTTTCTTCTTCTCCTGCCAGTAGTTCATTTACATCACTCTGAACAATCTCAGTCTCAGTCTCAGGTTCAGCAACTTCACTTGACTCGGCTTTTTGACTGTCATCATTCTTTGGATCTTCAGCAGAATCTGCCATGTCTGTTTGAAAGGTAATGAATATATATGAACAACGTTGAACAGAATACTCTAATCTATTTTTAAAAATGGATACACACTAAAATTCTAGGCACTGCACCATAGGGGGCATCACTCTTTGAGAGCGTTACCCCCTATTGCGCAGTCAGATAAACTAAGAATAGCCCTGGATTCCAGGGAATCCCAAAGCACAACTAGAAAAAGGGATGTCACATGATCTATAGGATAGGGCCTACAAAGAAAAATAACCATAGACGTATTCCCAGAATTCCACATCATCTAACTAAACATTGAACTCCCCTTAGCTAAAATTTTAAATGGCGGACGCCATTGCTTTCCTTCGCGGAAAGGATATTTGTGATATGAGAGGTATTCGGCGAAAATTTTATTAATTAATATTCTTTTTCTATTTTTTTATTTCGCGAGTCTGCACTGTTGATGTTTTGTGCACGGTGAGGGGCTCATTCACTCTAGAGTAACTTCCGGGCAACACGGCCGTCCGAACAACTCGGCCGTCTAGACGACTCGGCCACTTAGATCGCGGTACCGAGAGGCCTCTCATCTGTAATCTTGTT
>JARBEQ010255777.1:0-10824 GCA_030265355.1 Tritonia tetraquetra
ATCTCAGCGAGTAGGATTCGAACCACCGTCGTTCCGATTGCGGGGCGAACACCGTACCGCTGAGCTACAACGCCCCCCTTATATCAACATTATGGTCATAGTTGAATTCTTGAACACAAAAAGATATGATAATATGCATCAAATTATAAAGCCGAGTATCTAGTAATGTATACAGGTCATCTTAAACATTTTAACCCTTTAACGGCCATGCGTTTTAGGAACAAATGAATTAATAACCGAGCATTCTCGAGATAAAAAAACCCATATCCATATTAAGTAAGAAATATAACTCTGGACCTTTGAGAATAATGTTATTTTCAAAGGTTTACTTGAATAAATAGGTGTTCGAAAAAGATAACTTCGCAAAAAAAAGGAAAAAAGAAAAGAAAAAAAAAAGATAGTTACATTCTCTTGATTTCTCTTCTGTAGCCAGACAATGAAAATGGTGATGATCACGGAGGCCACGGACACAACCAGCTGGTAGAAGATGTAGACGGCAACTGACGCTATATTGTTGGAGGATTTGGGTACCATGGTTCCGACGAGATTCAGAAACACCGACTGAGACAGAAGAACTGAGACACCTGTTCAAGAATAATACAATACCATACAGTAAAGAGAAAACGTATGTTTTAGCGAATATTCCCGAAGTTTTTTTTTGTATGAGCTATGTGCTTTTTACTTTCATGTATCAACTCATGGGGGAGTATACAATGCGAGATGCCTTTTAGCTGCTTCAACATTAGCATTCTGATACGACCATTCGCTGCCTTCAGTCGGGTACTCAATTACATATGAGACGAGCAAGGTAAACACAGTAAAATGGCGTTCGCGAGGACACAACACCGGACAATCGGGACATAGTGTTCTCCAGTAGTCACGCATCCAAGTAGTAACCAAGACCGTCGTCCCTTGACTCCACTGACCGGTTCTGTGTGCAAACTCGTGACGCTATCGGCGCTTCTGTAGGGTAGGATACGAGTTTTCTTTCTTTCTTATCCAATTCCCTGTTACCATTACAGTGTAGGGCCCGATTTACTCTGGATCAAGCATATGAGTTTTGTTTTGTTTTGTTATCCAAACCACATTATACCCCCCAAGGAGTGTTGTGGCCAGCTCCATGTCCAGCATTGCTGAACACAGAGCTGGAAGAACTCTGGATCACGTAGATAAGGCAAGCAGGTGATCAGCCAACTGTACGCATATGAGTTTTATGATATATTTATATATATATTTCTGGACATTTGGTTGGGGTATTGACATAATTTCAAAGGATCTGTATATACATTGATATACTAGGTCACACTGAATTGCTGTTTCAATGATATTCTATTGCGAGCATTCGGACTTACATGGCGAGAGTTGTGGGTTCGAGTTCCATTTCCAGCATTTCGGGGATTTTCTTGGACAAAAACTGCAATTGCACTTCACGCTACGGAAATCCGGTCTAGCACTCGCCCCATGAGCCTCAATCCATCTATCATCTCATAGCTCCCTGGAGGAGCCTCAATCTATCTATCATCTCGTAGCTCCCTGAAGAACTCAATCTATCATCTCATAGCTCCCTGGAAGAGCCTCAATCTACCCATCATTTCATAGCTCCCTGGAGGAGCCTCAATCCACCCATCATCTCATAGCTCCCTGGAAGAGCCTCAATCTACCCATCATTTCATAGCTCCCTAGAGGAGCCTCAATCCACCCATCATCTCATAGCTCCCTGGAGGAGCCTCAATCTATCTATCATCTCGTAGCTCCCTGAAGAACTCAATCTATCATCTCATAGCTCCCTGGAAGAGCCTCAATCTACCCATCATTTCATAGCTCCCTGGAGGAGCCTCAATCCACCCATCATCTCATAGTTCCCTGGAGGAGCCTCAATCCATCCATCATCTCATAGCTCCCTAGAGGAGCATCAATCCATCCACCATCTCATAGCTCCCTAGAGGAGCCCCAATACATCCACCATCTCATAGCTCCCTGGAGGAGCCTCAATCCACACATCATCTCA
Source organism: Tritonia tetraquetra (assembly GCA_030265355.1). NCBI lineage: Eukaryota > Metazoa > Mollusca > Gastropoda > Nudibranchia > Tritoniidae > Tritonia > Tritonia tetraquetra. Next base: position 2,009 of record JARBEQ010255777.1, read on the forward strand.
TAGCTCCCTGGAGGAGCCTCAATCCACCCATCATCTCATAGCTCCCTAGAGGAGCCTCAATCCACACATCATCTCATAGCTCCCCGAGGGAGCCTCAATCCATCTAAAATCTCATAGCTCCCTGGGGAGCCTCAATCCATCTATCATCTCAAAGCTCCCCGAGGGAGCCTCAATCCATCTATAATCTCCCTGGGGGAGCCTCCGTGCACCCATCATCTCATAACCTCCTGGAGGAGCCTCAATCCATCCATTGTTGAAAAGCTTCCAGGGGGAATTTCGTCCTCCTAGGCGCAGTGGAACTTCGATCGTCATTGTGGAAGAAGAAACCAGTCACAACCCTATTGGTCTCCACGCAATCTGTTCTGGGTTCTGGTTACTTAACTGTATCCTGCTACCAGAGACCAGACCCAATCCCAGTATAGACTGAACTGTAGAAGTATCTTCATAAAAAGTTTAAAGTCATCAGTTTCACGCCCTTGGCAACACATCATATTATATCGTATCAAAGACAGGAACTCAGATGTATAGTCCATCTCCGATAGTAATTAATTCCGTAAGGAATCCAAAGGGTCAGAGCCACGAAGCCCACCGAAGCAAGGCTGCCAGATGATTGTTCGTCTTGGAGCCAGAGTTTTCAAGAAAAGGTCCAAATGAGACTGGGACCAAATACGTAAAATGTTCGATATAAGTGTAAAATGTTCGATATAAGTTACAGAATGTGTATCCTAATATGTTTGAAAAGGGCCAAGTTTCTCGGATTTGGCTCCAAAAAGGGCCAATATGGCAACCCTGCCCCGAAGTATCTTTAGGCCTTACCGAAGCTGATTTTCTCTCCGCCGTCAGTAGGGATGAGAAAGACGAAATTACTAAGGAGCGAGAAAAGGCAGATGGGCAGAATAAGGGTCAGGACGAAAAACACAGATCGTCTCTTTATTTTGAAGATGACCTGTGAAGAGGAGAAATACAAGTATCTCACTCAATGTTCGTGAATATCTCTGGCTATGAACGATTATTCTTTAAACTTCTTTCCTTCTGAATAGAATATCTACGTAGTAATATCTTGTTGTCTTGTTCTTCAGTACGCTTTAACCCCTCTTCCAAAATGGAGAATAAGAAGCAAAACACCACCACAAAAAAACACTCATGTATGATAATGGCAGTAATAATGATGATAATGATAATGATGATAATAACATAGGGTTATACCATGGGCATTAGTGACGTAAAGAGATAAAACTAACATAAAATATTTTTCGTAGTTCACTTGTGAAATAACAGTAAACAAAAGATTCATACGCGGTTAGGAAGTCCCCTTGACCTTTGACACAGTTTGTCGTCTGCCAATCCGATTTCCATTGCGATTTGTAACTCCATTGTAAAAACAACTTCACACACTAAAAGTCAGTATTTATCAAACAGAATGGAGCTTTGATTTATTCCTTCTACTGAAGACGAAGTAAACAGCTGAATAAAACCACAGCTAATAAAAGAGGACATAAAAAAACCCGATGCGATTAATGTAAATATACTACAGCGCATGCACTAAGTCTAGTAATGGGCTTCGTCTCTCCAAAAATTGCGAGGAAGCCTGATACTGGCCACAGATCAGCTAAATGGCATGGAACACTCAACAGAAACATTGGTCTTTCAACAACAACAGTACAATTAACAACGAAGAAAGTAAAATCAAAATGCTGTGAAAACCATTATTCAAGATCCAATCTATGTCGTCTGACAATCCGATTTCCATTGCGATGTGTACCTCCATTGTTAAAACAACTTCCCCCACTAAAAGTCAGTATCGATCTAACAGAATGGATCGTGCACAATCGGCTTCGTCTCTCCAAAAATTACGAGCAAGCCTGATAATTTTTGTCTCTCGAAACTTGAACTGTGAATTTCGTTGTTTGATTTTGAATTTCTTTAAATTTTCTAAAGCCTGTTTTGTGAGATGGGGCCTGGATTGGCTAGACTACGTCCTCCTAAGAGAATATGCACGAATTATCTCTGTCACAAGCGCACACCCGCATACTGGCCACAGATCAGCTGAATGATATGGAACACTCACACAGAAACATTGGTCTTTCAACAACAACAGTACAGTTAACAACTATGGGTATAGTTGATTCGAAGAAAGAGGGTCATTTGGATTTGCCTTGAAGTTATGTTAGAAAATTAACGTCTAGTGTGTATTGTTAGTCTAGAACTATCCTATTCTTTTCATTAGTTGCTATTGAACATTACAATTAAAAGTCGACTTTCTGTTATGAATCAAAATAAAATTATCTTCATTTTCGTTTTTCACAAAGTGAAAGTTCATTTTTTCTTAGAGGTGTGAGATGATACGGGCAATGAGTGAATCATGGTGAATGTCTTGAGTCTGCTGTGGAAATAGTTATGTTATTTTGGTTGGAATCCCCGTAACATGGTATGAACATGAATATTAAATTCGCATCGTTGGATATCATTGTTATTCCACTCGTTTTGATCAAACTTCGCTTTGAATGCTCGTTAAAACTCGCATCAAACACACGTTTGATCAAAACTCGTGGAATAGAAATGATATCCAACGACACTCGTGTAATATCCACTAATGATTGTGTTCTTTTCTCCTAATAGCCTAACCAAATGGATCTGATTGTATTAAATGTTTACACATTGCAAATGATTGAACGCGCCCCGCACTTATAATTTCCCTTACAAAATTCGATCTGAAAATTACCGGAACTCGCGAAAAAATGTCGAGAAGCTTTATTCTCTTTGTCTTTGTATGATTCGAAATCAACGAAATTATTGATAGAAAATAATCAGTTAAAAAACATCAAAATAATCCTATACCCGACTCAATGCAAAATGGTTTATAATCCTTGATTTTAAAGATGTTTTCATCCTGTTATCGAAAAGACTTTCATGATTGCATCGGAGGACCTTACTCTCTTTATATATTATAGATTATTACTATCATTATGATGATGCTATAATGATATAAGATGATTATTAATATCATCATTATTAGTAGTAGTATCATTACTATCATTATTACTATCTTTTCAACGCAGTTGTTATTATTATTATCATTTAAATTATTAATATCATTATCATTATTAGTACTAGTATCATCATTATCATCATTACTATCATTATCAATGCAGTTGTTATTATTATCATTGAAATTATTAATATTATTATCATTATTAGTAGTAGTATCATCATTATCATCATTACTATCATTATCAATGCAATTGTTATTATTATCATTGAAATTATTAATATCATTATTATTATATCATAAGTATCATTATTTTTAGTAGTAATGTTGTTGCTATGATTATCATTATTATTATCATTATCAGTATTGTTTTTATTATTGCTAGAATCGTAACTTACTTTTGTACAAGAAAAATGGAAAACGTCTGGCTCTATCACGGCTGAGACTTCCGAGGTTGCGCTCAACAAATCCCAGCTCTCATTTTCAACGAAATACACCAAAGACACCAATGGCTCTTTACAACGCTCACCAGCTGGTCTGTAAAGAACTTCATGGGACAAAACTAGGAGGAAATGGAACTTAAAATGCTTAAAATGCTTCGAAAATTTTTTGAGATGATGAAATATATACACTCGCAAATTCTGCTTTTGCAATAGATAATATATTACGCAAAAAAAAAAAATGGTAATAGATCATTTTGAGAAAAAAAAGATAGGTAAAAATTCCAAACCTGGTTGACCTCAACCATAGACAAAAATAGCTTTAAACTTAATTCCGTACATAAATACCTAATAATGTTATGTTAGTAAAATATAGCCGGACAGCTCTGTGATGTAATGGTAGTGCACTCACACACAGAACAGGAGGTTCGCGTTTCGAATAGATCCAGATCAAAGCGTGTAACCATGCGGAAATTGACAGAGATTCCATCCTCTGAAATAATCTCCAAGTGTCGACTGATAGTTTTAAACTTCAACATGGAGCTGGTACAGGTAATGAACATGATCTCAGGAAAGTAGGAAGAAATTGTGACAGTAAATCAGAACATAGTTAAAGAGAAAAGAGTGACATGCAATAGCAGGAATACAACCCTGTCAGCGGCAACTTCGCCTCGTCAGGGATAAGGGAATACCCGCTCAACCGACAGGAACGCGGGATAACTCAATCAGCTTGCAGACAAGGGTTGGATCAAATTTGGACATTTTATCGTTCTTTTAAGATAAATGATCGCAATCATATCAAAGGTAGTCATAATTACCAAAAAAAATCTATAAAAGAAAATAAAGCTAATGAACAAATTATGTTTTCCATTGTGGCAACGCCGAATGACGACAGAAGGAGAAAAATGGAAGTTGTGGACTGTAACAAAATGGACTATTGCCGATGTTTCCTTACGACGCAATGTCACACCCGTTGACCGAAAGTACGCCAATCACCCCAGCTCCCTTCTCCCCCTTCCCACCTAATCCCACCTCATCTGCTAGCGGAGACACCATCATCTACTCTGGCTATGAAGAAGGTCATGCTCATGAACATGAAGTAAGATTGCTAATATCGCCAGAAGCAATAAGATCACGGATAGCATGGGAACCAGTATCACCGCGGATTGTAACAGCCAGATTCAATTCCAAAGGTAGAAAGACCACAATTATCCAATGCTACGTACTAACGAACACAACAGCAGGACAAGAAGAGAATGAATTGTTTTACGATCAGCTACAAGTCACACTCGACAAGATATCTCGGAGGGATCTGAAGATCTTGATGGGTGACCTGAATGCAAAAGTTGGAATGGATAACTCAGGCATGGAAAAAACACGGCATAGAAACCCAAAATGAGAATGGTACGGACTTCTGGTTATTGGAGGCATCATCGTCCCACACAAGAACATCCACAAAGTGACCTGGATCTCACCTGATGGGAAAACAGAAAACCAGATAGACCACATCACTATAGACAGGAAGTGGAGAAGAAGCTTGAATGATGTTAGGGTCAAGCGTGGAGCAGACGTCGCCTCAGATCATCAACTTGTGAAGGCAGTGCTGAAGACAAATGTCTACATAGACCAGGCTGAAAAACCCGCCCACAAATATAATGTTCAATTTCTCAAGAACAAACAAAAGACAGAGGAATACAAGCTGGAACATAGAAACAGGTTTCAGGCCCTGTCAGGACTAGTAGATGAGACAGTAGAAACCCATTGGCAAGAAATCAAGAAGACTTGGAATGCTACGTGTGCTCAAACCCCATGGAAGAAAACGAGAGAACATAAAGAGTGGCTAACCACAAATACATGGGACCTCATCAACAAAAGAAAGGAAATAAAACAAAGTATCAACAACGCCCGAAACCAAGAGCACAGGGAATCAAACCAAGGGGAGAAGAGAAGCATAAAGCAAGATAAACGAAAGTGCATTCATGAACTGACAGAAGAAGCTAAAGCAGCTGCAGGAAAAAGAGACATGAAGAGTTTGTATTACATCACCCGCAAACTCTCAGGTAAAACAGAAGCATATCTTGCCCTGTGAAAGACAAAGATGGCAATACCATCACCAGTGAGGCACACCAGAGAGCTAGATGGGTAGAACACTTTAAAGAAATCCTTAACAGACCACCACCAGCAACCACCCCCGAAATCCCCCTAATTGATGAGTCTCTTAATGTGAACACCAGCACCCCAACCAACGCTATAAAGGCCATGACATTTGGTAAGGCAGTAAGCCCTGATGGCAAACCGCCAGAAGCCCTGAAAGCGGATATCACCAACGCATCCAAAATGCTGCATCCACTAATTCAAAAGATATGGGAAAGCGAGGACATGCCAGAGGAGTGGGAGAAAGGATACCTTGTTAAGCTCACAAAGAAAGGAGATCTTTCATATTGTGGAAACTGGAGGGATATTACTTTACTGTCAATTCCAGAGAAAATCCTGGCAAGAGTTATCCTATACAGAGTGAAACCAGCACTTGACAAGAAGATTAGAGATGGACAGAGTGGCTTCAGGCAAGGTAAATCATGCACAGACCAAATAGCCTCACTGCGTATCATCATCAAGCAATCGATAGAATGGCAGTCCCCTCTCTACACTAAATTCGTGGATTTTCAAAAGGCATTTGACAGTGTGGATAGAACAGTCATTTTGGGGACTAACGAAACACTATGGTTTTCCTGAGAGTTCAACATTGTCCGACTCTTCTATGAAAACTCCACCTGCCAAGTCATCCATGATGGAAAGCTTACAGAGCCATTCAATGTGGAAACCGGGGTCAGGCAAGGATGCCTCCTGTCTCCAACAATCTTCCTGCTGGTTATAGACTGGGTGATGAAAGCCTCCATAGCAGATAGAAAGACAGGTATACAATGGACCTTTGCAAAGCAGCTGGAATATTTAGACTTTGCTGATGACATAGTATGCCTTCTCTCACAAGAAGCCGAAACAAATCTATGTCGACTAACAGAGGAAGCAGCATAGACAGGTTTGCAAATAAACATCCAGAAAACCGAGGCTATGAGGATAAATGAAAATCAAAGAAATCCTTTTTAGTTGGAAGGACAGAACGTACAAAAACAGATAAATTCACCTACCTTGGCAGTATAGTCAATAAAGATGGAAGTACTGATGAAGACATCACAACACGTATAGGTAAGGTCAGACATGCTTTCAGAACTCTTCGGCCGATTTGGACATCTTCAGCCATCTCCATCCATAATAAAATCAGGATTTTCAACACCAATGTCAAATCAGTCCTGCTCTATAGTTCAGAAACATGGAGGACCACCAACACTCACACAAATAGACCGCAGGCATTTACCAACATATGTGTCAGATACATCCTGAAATCAGATGGCCAGAGACAATCTCTAATGATGAACTGTGGGAACGCACTGGCCAAAATCCAACCAACACACAAATCAGGAAGGGGAAATGGGGCTGGCCTCAGTCTAACGTTACAAGACAGAGCCTGGACTGGAATCGGCAAGGAAAGCGCAAAGTAGGTCGTCCGAAACAAACACATGTGTCAGGATGCAGTTTCAGAAATAATAAAAAAGAGAGGATCTAGGCTTGTAGATGCAAAGAGGATGTCACTGAATAGGGATCAATGGCGAAAGTTTACATACACCTCAGAAACATGGAGGACCACCAACACTCACACAAATAGACCGCAGGCATTTACCAACATATGTGTCAGATACATCCTGAAATCAGATGGCCAGAGACAATCTCTAATGATGAACTGTGGGAACGCACTGGCCAAAATCCAACCAACACACAAATCAGGAAGGGGAAATGGGGCTGGCCTCAGTCTAACGTTACAAGACAGAGCCTGGACTGGAATCGGCAAGGAAAGCGCAAAGTAGGTCGTCCGAAACAAACACATGTGTCAGGATGCAGTTTCAGAAATAATAAAAAAGAGAGGATCTAGGCTTGTAGATGCAAAGAGGATGTCACTGAATAGGGATCAATGGCGAAAGTTTACATACACCTTACACCGAAAGGTGCTAAAAAGTTTATTGATAAAGAAAGAAGACATCCCTTTTGACACAAAGATTATTTCAGAGGATGGAATTTCTGTTTATAATCCATTTCCGGATAGCCGGGAAATGCCCCTCAACCCTTTCTTTACAGACGGGACCCCATAGCTAACTTTGTTGAAAAAATGACACCTCAGTAAAGAAAGGGTTAAACTCTTTGATCTGCCTCTATTCGAACCGCGCACCCCCTATTCTGTTGGTGAGTACACTACCATTACGCCAAAGAGATGTCATAATACATGATATTATTAGGTATTTATGGACGGAATTGAGTTTAAAGATATATTTGTTCATTGGCTTTATTTTCTTTTATTGATTATTTTGCAATTATGACTACCTTTGATATGATTGCGATAATTTGCCTGAAATGGACGATAACATGTCCAAATTTGACACAACCCTAGTCTGCAAGCTGACAGAGTTATCCCGCGTTCCTGTCGGTTGAGCGGGTATTCCCTTACACCTGACGAGGCGAAGTTGCCGCTGACAGGGTTGTATTCCTGCTATTGCATGTCACTCTTTTCTCTTTCACTATGTTCTGTTTTACTGTCACATTTTCTTCCTACTTTCCTGAGATCATTTTCATTACCTGTACCGGCTCCATTTTGAAGTCTTACATCCCTTTCGACACTTGGAGATTATTTCAGAGGATGGCTTTTCTGTTTATAGTCAATTTCCGGATAGCCGGGAAAAAACCTTCAACACCCTTTTTTACTGGCGGTACCCCATAAATAACTTTGGTGAAAAAAATGACACTTCATCTGCCTCTATTCGAACCGCGCACCCCCTAGGTACAGAATTGAGTTTAAAGCTATTGTTGTCTATGGTTGAGGTCAACCAGGTAGGGAATTTTTTTAAAAATCAATAATATCTATTAGCATGTTTTTTTGGATTGAAGAAGACATTGACTAATATAATATTATCTATTGCAAAAGCTGAATTAGCGAGTGTATATATTTCATCATCTCAAAGCTTTTACCGAAGCATTTTAAGCCTATTTTGTTCCATTTCCTCCTAGTTTTGTCCCATCAAGTTCTTTACAGACCAGTTGATGAGCGTTGTAAAAGTGTCTTTGGTGTATTTTGTTGAAAATGAGAGCTGGGATTTGTTGAGCGCAACCTCGGAAGTCTCAGCCGTGATAGAGCCAGACGTTTTCCCTTTTTCTTGTACAAAAGTAAGTAATTGATAATAATAGTAATAATAATAATGATAATACTTCTCCTCTCCTTTATGGCACACCTTGTTGTGGTGGAGAGGCTTGAGTGGTCTAATGACTTTGAGGGCTATACCAAA
>JARBEQ010255799.1:0-10823 GCA_030265355.1 Tritonia tetraquetra
TAAGCCACAATGTCCAGTTCTGAGGCGGAAAATAGTGGTCTGTTCCGCACGGCCTAATTTGTTAATGTGATCATGGGAGTAGGCTGACCAATTATCATCATGGATCAGTAGGCTGACCAATTATCATCATGGATCAGTAGGCTGACCAATTATCATCATGGATCAGCAGGCTGACCAATTGTCATCATGGATCAGTAGGCTGACTTAACACCATTCATTAGTGCCAACGTATTATGATCATGGATCAGTAGGCTGACCACCATTCATTAGTGCCAACGTATTATGATCATGGATCAGTAGGCTGACTTAACACCATTCATTAGTGCCAACGTATTATCATCATGGATCAGTAGGCTGACTTAACACCATTCATTAGTGCCAACGTATTATCATCATGGATCAGTAGGCTGACCAATTATCACCATGGATCAGTAGGCTGACCAATTATCATCATGGATCTGCTGACCACATGTTTGTCTATAATTATTGGATTCATAGCATTGCATTTTGTCATGCATAGTGGTTGGAGGCGGGTAACACACTATCAATAAGACTATGAATATAATGAAAATGGAGCCGGCACTGATGATAATATGAATAAACAAGGAAAGAATAATGTAACAGTGTCAGAAAAATAAGCCTAAGAGAATGAAGAAAATTGAGATTTCGAATTAGGGAATCGAACCCCCGCCTACCGGCCTGGCCAAACGCTTGGCCTACGTTGGTTTCCTCATAGCGCTCCAAAAGTTTGGCCAGACCGGCAGGCTGGGGTTCGATTCCCTACTTCGACATGATGGCAATAAGACTATGTCGGTTTTGACAGATCGGATACCTTAAGTTTTAAAGGGACTTAGTGGCAGTACCGAAGCTAAAGCAAGTCTGTTTTAAGTAAGTCAGTTTTGTCTTAGTGCATTAAAAAGTTTGAAGTTTAATTCCCTTTTTACACATAAAGGTCATATCAAAGGCGGTTCAGCAGAACTTGAGAAGATTCCACGTGAATCTCCATCCAGGCAGAGCCTTGAAAACCCTGAAAGGTCCAGATAAAAAAATTCAGCGCCAGGCGGGACTTGAACTCGGTCCTCCACGTCCAAAATCTAGTGGCCTGGCCACTGAGCATTACCCGCCAATGAAGAAAACAGACATCAAAGAACAAGATAGGGTAGGTAATGTATGAACTTCCAAAAGGCACAGAGCACAGGGGCGTAGAACGTTTCGGGCCACAACGCCCTTCTTTCAGCTAACAGACAAAAAAAAAAACAGAATACATAACACGAAAATAGGTGTAGGAATCTCCAACAATTCAATTTAGATGTCAAAGAAGAGGATCGTGAGTCCAGAGTCCTGCTCCATCTAAAGATTAGGACTTGGCCTGCTGTGTCCAGTGCTCTGTCTAAAGATTAGGACTTGGCCTGCTGTGTCCAGTGCTCAGTCTAACGATTAGGACTTGGCCTGCTGTGTCCAGTCTAAAGATTAGGACTTGGCCTGTTGTGTCCAGTGCTCAGTCTAAAGATTAGGACTTGGCCTGCTGTGTCCAGTGCTCAGTCTAAAGATTAGGACTTGGCCTGGTGTGTCCAGTGCTCCGTCTAAAGATTAGGACTTGGCCTGCTGTGTCCAGTGCTCCATCTAAAGATTGGACTTGGCCTGCTGTGTCCAGTGCTCCGTCTAAAGATTAGGACTTGGCCTGCTGTGTCCAGTGCTCAGTCTAAAGATTAGGACTTGGCCTGCTGTGTCCAGTGCTCCATCTAAAGATTGGACTTGGCCTGCTGTGTCCAGTGCTCAGTCTAAAGATTAGGACTTGGCCTGCTGTGTCCAGTGCTCCGTTTAAAGGTTGGACTTGGCCTGCTGTGTCCAGTTAAAGATTAGGACTTGGCCTGCTGTGTCCAGCATGTGATAGCAGTCTCTCGGTGGGGGGTTGTTTATTTTATTGAGCAAGAAACTTTACTCTTGATTTCCTCACTTGACCCAGGTGTAGTAATGTATACCAATCAACAATCGTTCTTTCCGTCCACAATCCGCCTGTGGAATAAATTGCCAGAGCATTTGGTTTAACTTGAAAGTGTAGAAGAATTCAAGAGCACAATACAAACACTTGATCTGTAGTTGTAAGCTGATAATTGTAAGCTGTAAAACTTGCGATAATACACCAAAGGTGAAATGCAAGAAACAAAAATAATAATAATAATAATAATTTTCAATTGCGAGTTGGGAAAGTAACTGCAATAGACCAGCATCCTGTACAGAAAGTGACCAATTGTCTACTTCCCCTGTGGTCCCACGAGCCTAAAACAGTGATCTAACGGACCAACTGACATCGGTGCTTTGCAGGGCTTGCTTAATGGTATGATGGTAAAGATTAGGCACGACCATGTATAAAAAGCTTCATCTCGATGTCAGTGATGAAGATCACATTCCTCGCTCTCCAACAGCAGCAGACCCCATAATATTGTTTTGTCATCCAAACTGCATTATACCCCCAAGAAGTATTGCAGTCAGCTACATGTCCAGCATTGCTGAACAAGTGCATCGGGTAGATAAGGCAAGCAAGTGATCAGCCCACTGCGCCCTGAACCTTGAATGGCACAAAGAGCGTCACATTTTTAGGTGTTGCCTAAATTTTGGTCACGATATTTATTGTTGCCTTGGTGGTAAACCCCTCAGCTATAAAAAAGCCAACAGATGTTGTCACATTAGGCGATGACCCCATAACAAAACACAACAAATACAACAACCAAACTTCACTCTTCCACATCACAAAGCCATATCAGATAAAAAAAGGTGAAAGAAAATGTAATTTGTCATTTTATTTTAATGATTTTAATGACGAAAACAAACCAGCTCAAAATGCATAAGTAAATTTGTGCAACAAGAAGCAGATATAGCAATAACAAAATTACAACTTAAGCTTAACATTATATATCATTTAAAAGTGTAGTAGATAAGTTATTACCCTTTTAATTCATACAGGACTCTTGGTCAAAGAAAATGGAACATTTTCTATAATATCACTTCTTATTGTATCCGAATGAAAATAAACATTTTCTAAATCTGCCTAAAAGCATATTCTTTAAGCCCACCAGTTAAACCAACAAAGAGATTATAATGTCATTTTGACCACCAACAAAGAGAGTTAAATTGTAATGAATTGAGAGGGTATACCTAAAAACATGATAAGTCTCAAGATTAGATGTCTCAACACACAGAGTATCATCCAAATATTTGAAATTAAATGCTACAGAAAATGCAAACTAACACGATAATATAATGAGGTTTTGGACATAATCATCAAAACAACTGAAATAGTTTGGACATGTTATGAAAAAATCCCATTCTAGAAAAACATGTATTTGAGACTAAAACAGTGGGAAAAATGGAAAGAGTAGAACCAATAAAAACATGGGAATCCAATGTGACAGAGTTGATGGATTTGTAAATGGTGAAAGTGGGAAGAACGGCAAAAAAAAAAAACCAGAGTTAGTAATTTGAAAAAATATAAAACAGGCTTTTCAGTGTTTCACAATCATAATGCAAAGCCATAAGAAGTATGGAAAATAATAAAGCACAATTTGTTTGATTATAGCCTATTTAACAATGCTGATATCATCATACTTTTTCTAATTTTGGCTCTATAACTTGGAATTCCCTTCCTGACCCTATAAAATTATGTCCAACTATCGACTCTTTTAAAAGACGCCTGAAAACCTTTCTATTTGATAAATGTATGTTGTGATTAGTGGTAAATTATAGCATAAGAACACTTGTCTAGTATGTTAGTATTAATTACAATGTGCTTTGCAGGTGGCCAGTGTAGCGTTTCAGCTGCTTTTTGGTGCGGTGTTGTAAACTTGCTTTTATATGAGTGTAAATATGTATTGATAACTTTAATTAGATGTTGCTTGATTGTATGTTACGGTATTTTTTTGGAAACTGTAAGCGCTTTGGGGTTTCGACGGAAGGCGCAATACAAATATTCTTTATTATTATCATCATTATTATTCAACACTGAGCAGTGCACGAAGCATCCACACATCTGAAAGCTCACTCTCTTCACAACACTCTATAAACACCACGAGCAGCAGAGCAAAATTAATCATAAATGGGCCAATAAAATATATACCTTAATGACTATGTCCTGTCCACTATGATAACAACTGATCGTAAGTAACCATAGAATCAGTACTACTATAAAACTTCAATATAATATGGCAAGATGGCAGCATGAGATGGCAGAGAGAGACATATAGACATGAAGACAAGAGAAATAGAGAAATGTGACCACATCTCACAAAATGTAACATAGGTCAGAGAATTCACTTTTGAGACCGGAAATATCTCAGCAATAGTAAAACCAATCGAGATAAATTTAGCATCATGGTACCAAAAGATAATTTGTTGCCTTTGATAATGATACCAATATCTCTGAATGTATCAATTCTCACTTATCTCCACTTGATTGATACCAGTGACAAATATGGAAATGAATGGAGAGAGGCATGAGATTAGAAATAATATAGAAAACTGGGTTTTTAAACAAGATTTTTTAAATGGCAAATAGAAAGTTTTACATCTCTGTTGACATTTGAATACAGTTTCAACGGCAAATAGAGAGTTTTACATCTCTGTTGACATTTGAAGACAGTTTCAATGGCAAATAGAAAGTTTCACATCTCTGTTGACATTTGAAGACAGTTTCAATGGCAAATAGAAAGTTGTACATCTCTGTTGACATTTGAATACAGTTTCAACAGCAAATAGAGAGTTTTACATCTCTGTTGACATTTGAAGACAGTTTCAATGGCAAATAGAAAGTTTCACATCTCTGTTGACATTTGAAGACAGTTTCAATGGCAAATAGGACAATCAGTAAGGTTGTTCAATATAAATTTTTAAAAGAATATGGTCATAAATATAATATAGAACATCCTAAATATATCAAATATCAGTTCGTTGTGAATCTAAGTACCCTGTGCAATAAACAGGCAATGTATAGCCTTTATACGATATCAATTTCATCATAAATCAACAAATATAATCAGATCAAATTTTGTTCTTCAGCTTAACATGATTGTTGACAATAATAAGAGAATTAAGTCACACATATCAATATATATTTATATAAATAAGAACAGTATGAGCTTAAGACGTAACCCTTTGTAATATTGGCTTCATGTATATTCAGTCTGGAATTGGAAGTGTCACATTGTCATTTGTGTTAAATGAAAATATCTTTTTACTGATTAGAATAAATTTAAAGGCCTTATGGCTTTTTAAAAAATGTGGTAAGTGATACTATACTGGCCAAGAAAATGGAGGACAAAAATTTAAATGCTGTTCGTTTGTCAACAAACTTTGACTGTCCAAATGTCATTTCTCATTGAAATAAATCCGCTGTAACAACAACTCCTGCATTCTATAATTGTACAGGGTTCAAATTAAACAAAGAAGAAAAAAACCCATCCAAAAGCAATGGATTCCGCTACAATAAAATGACAAAACCTATTGCATACTCTCCAGTTATTGCGATTAGGTGGCTACAACTGGCAATGTTGAAAAACAGCAGATTTTTTGGCAGATGAACGATGAGGAATAATTTTTGTACATAACAAATTGAGACAAATAGAATCCAAAAGAATGTAATAGCACTGTGAAGTTTGTTTTGTTTGTTAGAAGAGAAGCACATCGACACAATTCTGGTCATATCGCACTGACAAATAGTAAGACGATAGTTTAAGCTAACAGAATAAGAAACAGAAGGAGACCCTACCAGAAGCCCCCTCCAACTTCCCGCCACTGTGATGTTACTAGAGTGTTTAGATAGTGATGTTACTATAGTGTTTAGATAGTGGTGTTACTATACTGTTTAAATAGTGATGTTACTATAGGGTTTAGATAGTGATGTTACAATAGTGTTTAGATAGTGATGTTACAATAGTGTTTAGATAGTGATGTTACAATAGTGTTTAGATAGTGATGTTACTATAGTGTTTAGATAGTGATGTTACTATACTATAGGGTTTAGATAGTGATGTTACAATAGTGTTTAGATAGTGATGTTATTATAGTGTTTAGACAGTGATGTTACTATAGTGTTTAGATATATTTGATATGTAAGACATCTCACAACAGTCTATCAAACTTTTGCTAATCTCTTTTAAGACTGTTTGGGCTACACGAGAGGACTATATTGAGAGAAATGTGAAAGGCAAAAAAAAGTCATAAATTTGTTGGTAAAATATTCTTCAATGCAACGGTTTTCAAGATCAAACAATTATTATGCTGGTTGTTTGTTTATCTCAAACTGAGGGAAGACAATTGGAAGCAAAAACGACCCCCAAAAACATCAATAAGTAAGTGGTATAAAATAATTTCATTGGAGGAGAGAGTCCATGAGAGACAATGGATAAATTTGTAAAAATAAGACACATGTTAAGTATTGGATCAGCTGTATTTGGCATAATACGTAAATCTAAATTGATTACTGCAGATACTAGGAGAAAAAAATCCCTTTGATAATAGCAGCAAATCCTAATCATCAGTATTCGTCAGTCACCACATTGTTATAAAATCACTTTCACCAATTCTTTACAAAATCTAATTGAAAAAATACATAACACGGCAACAACTTATTTTTGATATGCTAAAAAGACTTCCATATAGAACATTATGCTCAAGATAGAGCTACTGTAAGAAGGATTGGGATTCTTAAGAAATTTAATGCATTTCCATAGACTTATCAGTGAACACACTTACGTGATCAAAATAAAATGAAAGTTAATCTAAGCTCATTTAATGTTATAACCAATAGTAAAATCACAACCTCACATTTGTTTATTTTTCAAATAAGGTAACAAAACAGTTTGAGCTGTAATAATTTTTTCAACATTGTATCATAGATACCAATATTATACATTCAACTCTTTATCAGAACAAATTTTGCTTCACAATATTATTTTCTGCACACATTATTATACTAAGATATTGATGTCACTTGGTTTGAGGTATTGAAATCATTTTGAACCAATCCTTTTTGAAAATCAAGCCATAAATCTTTAAAAACATGAGGTATTCATAAGTTTTTTTTGTCTTCTGTTTAATAAACATCACAGTAAGTTTTTTAAACTAAAAGTAAAATGTTTTAAATCAATCACCAAAATGGTAAAACGTTTTAAATCAATCACCAAAAAGGTAAAACGTTTTAAACCAATCACCAAAATGGTAAAACGTTTTAAATCAATCACCAAAAAGGTAAAACGTTTTAAATCAATCACCAAAAAGGTAAAACGTTTTAAATCAATCACAACCATTTTTCAAGCAAAATATGAATTTTTAAAAACAAAACATCACAACCAAACAATGAAAAAATAAACTGAAGACAATTCTAAAATTCTGCTTTGGTTCAAATTAATAAAATCATATTAGCTACTCCAACTCCAAATCTATTTTTCGTATTGACCAAACAAGACAATTATAGAAAATTTCTTTGCAAGGCATTAACCCTTTGGTTGCTAACGGAGAGGAGGAAAAGAGAAGTGAAATGACCTCCCCTGTTATCATGCATCAGCTACCAGTCTAAACTCAAGGCGGTTACTATGAGCACTTTTCAATGCAAAGCAATATAAAGAATTTCTGAATGGCAGTGGGAATAATAAATGAATAAATAGATAATTTGTCTCAGGGTTTTTGATGGAAAACCAGACTAAACTCACATTATGTATGATTATGTTCGTCAGTAATTGAGATTATGTGTGTGCTCAGGTATATATGGGTATATTATGTGTAAATAGCATTCATGTAGGTACTTGTTTTTGGTTACGCATGTAATAAAGTTGCCAAATGTAACTGAGTGCGTTTTGTTGAGTGCCAGGAATGAATCCATGAGATGTGTGTTTGTTTGTTTGTATACGTGTGTAAGTGTATTGTACTGATGTGGCTATCACCAATGGTGTACTATGTTTTTGTACTATTAAAGATGTAACCAAAGACAAATTGCCTTGTGGACAATGAAGATTCATCATAATTATTGTTGTTATTTATATTCTTAATAATATTGTTATCATCATCATCATCATCCCCATTACTATCATCATTTTTATCATTAAACCAAGCATCTGCCGCAGTGCACTGGCCGAAAAGACGCAAATAACAAACAAAACCACAGAGCCCTTAATCAAGATCTAGATTTTTTTCTATCATTTAAATACTTGGGTCTCTATTTTATCTAGGCTCTATTATATCATAAATATCTCATCTATATCCTTTTCTGTTCACGCTCTTACATAAACACACAATGTATAAACAACACAACACACCACACTCCCCACACAAAACCCTTCAATTCGCTTTCCTCTGCTACTGACCCCCTCTTTCTTTACGGCCTCAAGATGTTAATTTGGTCCCAGAATCGTGTTAACAAAGGGGATTTATTGTATAGGAGAGCAGACATGCCTTCCAGTCTGTTACTGTGTGTCTGTGTTGCTACGCTCAGTTCAACAAAAGGCGAAGTCTCCTGTGAGCTTGCCCAGTGCTACATTCACCAAAAAGCGATTGATCAAAAAATGTATTAAAAATGCGAATGCGTCTCGTTTGTCGACCTTCCCGTAATTTATGAGTTATATCCCTTTGTACAACACACCTCCATCAATGCCTCAGAGTCAGAGTAATTTGACTTGTCTAGACCTCCAAATTCAGATGTTTTTCTCTGATTTTAATCTTTGTTTACATTGACTATGGACTCCGGTGTTGAGAATTCAGTTGATAGTCAATAATTGACTCTGAGACTGATGGTTTTAGTGTGGTCCAGTGACTGCTGATGTCATCGACAAAAATAATCTGACATTGAGTGTGATAACAAAGGTTAAGGTCACCAAGAAGGAGGCGTGGCACTTTGGGACCAGATCTTGACTAGGTGTGGCAAATGATGGAACAACCAGAGTGCTAGGGAACAACCGCTATTGTTCATTAAGTCTGTGGGTGATAGTAGTACTACTTTAGATCTGTTGTGTTTGCAGGAATTTTCATGTGAAGATCTCTCTATCAAGTTGATCAAATTCAAAAAGGTTTTCTTCCTTTAACTTTATGCTAATAAACTCTCCCAACAACCTCTCAAATAAAGACATAGACTAATTCCTTTTACTTGATTTCAATATTTATTCATCCATTTAATATATTTCCAATCACAAAATAATTCACACAGTTTTTTCAGCACAAAAAAATAGCTACTGCTCCCGATATATGCAAATTATGCATATCCTATATCTCATCTATATCCTTTTCAGTTCACGCTCTTACATAAACACACAATCTATAAACAACACAACACACCACACTCCCCACACAAAACCCTTCATTTCGCTTTCCTCTGCTACTTCATAAAATAATTTGTAAACTTTGCTTGTCACTGCCCACTGTGTTATGCGCTTTGAGCTATTGAGAATGTAATAAGAAATAAACTTTATTATTATTGTCATTAATTAGCTGCGAAAGCCATGTGACCTAACCGGCATATTTGACATAATTAATATTATTTAGTCTATGCATACATCTAACTACCATGCATGTTTCATTTCCTTGTGACTTGTAGTTATAGAGTTAGGAATTTTTTTCTTTCTTGATCATAATATACTCAAAAAGTCTTAGCAATTGAAACGCATTTTAATCCAAGAAGGCTAAGCAACCAAAGGGTTAAATTTGACACCAAAAATTATTTTTAATCTTAAAAAATGATTTGAACCCAGTTTGGGAGTAGCTAATTGAACCAAGAAGTCCACCTCACCCAAAATGTCAATGCCATTTCAGGGCGAACTGCAGTCAAAGAAAGCAAAAACCAACAAACAATGAATAGAATATTCGATGGCAGCGGAATCAAGACCAAGTCCAGAGCTACAATACCTTATAAAGTCTGAATGTTTTGTTAACAAAAACGGTCTTAAAATATTTGGCATAGGGGTGCTTTTGATTTCGCACTGCTTCACAAAATCGCAAAGTGCTGGTCTCCACAAGTCCTGTAAGTCCAAGGGGTTCATCCGTCATCTAAAAAAAACCCAAAAGCAATGTCATATATAAGAAAAAGAATTGAGGAATAAAACAAAAATATCTGTATACACAAGATGAGATCCTGAAAATTTGCGGAGAAAATTGTATTTTAAAATTACAAATAAAAAAACATTTTCCCTCTAAGTTAGAATGTCACTGTTTCTGGTCCTGCATCATGGACACCCTTGTTGCTTTGAGTTTTAGGGAGATGATGTATCCATTCATAACTTTTAGTAAACCCATATTGAGAAGCTTGAAACAAAAACTTAAGACAGAGAAACGACACATCCACACAGCATGTTTTAGTTGACTCTACAGTGAACAAAAACGAAGGTGAAAAAAAGAACATGTGGCGACATACTTATTACTATTCACAACAGTCAACAAAAACAACAGTGAATTAAAACGTCCTTAAATGCTTCAATGGAAAATGGAACAATTACATTTCGTTTATATCAATTACTCTGAAACCACTGAATTTTCAAAAACAGAAAATATACCCTCCCTTCAAGGAAAATTTCATAGACGACTTGCTTCATGTAATAAACTCAGGCGGCTTAACAGACATTATATCAGATTATTACGAGCTCACTGCATTCAATATAAGTTGATAAATTAAAATTTCCTTCCTTTGTCCTCCCATTGTACCTTAAGGTGTCTGGGTGTAAAAAGGCATTATGGTTTATCATTTTTCTTTCTTTCTTATCCAGTTCACTGTTACCATTACAGTGTAGGACCAGCACTATGAGGCTGGATTTCTCTGGATCAAGATATTAAGCCAAGCAGGTGATCAA
>JARBEQ010255832.1:0-10821 GCA_030265355.1 Tritonia tetraquetra
TTTACTGATTTTTCTGATTTCTATATACATCATTTTGATGAGATGGTTGACTTGATGAGACATGGAAAGATTTGAGTTAATGAGCACTCCCAGGTTTTTAACATGGGAGGAGAACATGATGTTTGTTATTTCCAAAATTAATTCCCTGTCTGTTTATCTGCTTAAGTATATTTGGTCTTCCACTCTGTAAAATTTCAGTTTTATCATCATTTAACATTGATTTATTTCTGCTCATCCAAGGGGTCTACTGTATATTGTGTTTAAGTTTCACTATCTAAACAACAAGGTCAATCATTGAGATTTGGCTCACCTCAGTAAAATTATGATTGTACTTTTCCAAAACCTTTTCCAGCGACTCTTTCTCTCCATGTTTGTTTGGTTTTCCAGCACTGTACCAGTTACTCCAGAACACATCATTTTCATTCTTTTCATCTTGGCCACCTGAAAGAATGTATGGTTAAAGATTTAATTTTATCAAATATATATAGTCTATTGCTGAATTTTCTCTTTGATGTGATAAACAAAAATGTTCACTTTTGGCCAAGAGGAAGGAAAACAATTTCTTTCACTTTCAAATTTAGATTTAACAAAGTGATATTTTACCTACTGAGAATAAACTTATTCCTAAGTAATGGTAAAAATAATTGTTAACTAACCTTGTTCACATATATAACCCATTTTATCTGAACACTTAACAAGATGTGGACCATCATCATCAACTGCCAGACAGCGAGAGCTCAAGGCTGATTTGAAGTTCCAGTCTTCTGGTGTAGCTCTTCCACAGAACCGTCTGAGTAGAGTAAACATTGTTTAAAAAAAATATTAGCTATTCATCAAACTAACTTTTTTAAAACGTCTTGATGAAATGCCGATTGTCATGCTTATAATCTTCAGTATGATAGCAGCCTCAAACTGACTTTAGATGGATACTCTTTGTAGATTTAGATAGGCTTTTTGGTTTGAAGATAGATCACTATCATTTTCTTTCCCATTTACAGTCATAAAGATAACTAATATACATTCATAATGATGCTTGAATAACAGAAACGACAGTAAATTGGGGGAAAAAACAATAGAAAAGTATCATTTGGCAAGGTAACAGTAAATTTCGTCACAAAAATACAATTGCTATGAATTTGTATGTAGCGGAACAAATTAAAGTAGTAGTAGTAACAAATTGTAGATTTTCAGCTCCATGATATCAAAGTGTGTAAAAAAAATAAGGAGATGTGTAATCCTACATTATCAGAATTGTGTAATTCTTTCTGCGGATTTGTGGTTTGATCACGCTTTTTGAAGAAAATGTTCGTACATTCATTGGGGGTTGCAGTGGCACAAGGGGTCCCTGTGGCGCAGAGGTATGATTCTCGCCTCTGAGGGAAAGGTACCGGGTTCGATTCCCGGTAGCGACAGGTATTTTTTCTCCTTGAAACTTGGTGAAAATCTATATGCCACTCCCCTGATCCTATTCAGGTAGGTGGGATCAAAGAAACTAGTCCTATTGGAGACGGACGATAAACTCGGAGAACCCTTGGCAGTTAAAATCGATAAGAGTAGGCCGTATTCCTACCACAAAGGTCACAGTAGGTTGATCACCTGCTTGGCTTAATATCTTGATCCACAGAAATTCAGCCTCATAGTGCTGGCCCTACACTGTAATGGTAAACGGGAACTGGATAAGAAAGAAAGAAAGAAACTTTGTAAATATGACCAAGACAAGAAGTATGGAACTGCCTACGACTCAAAAGAGTGCCAGAGAACTATATCATGTATGAACGATGCAAGACCCAAGTGAGATGCCCTGGAGGAATTGGTGAGGTGTTTGAAGTGAAGGTTGGAGTACATCAGGGATCAGCCGTAAGCCATTTCTGTTTGCCATAATAATGGATTGTCTAACAGATGAGACTAGGAGGGAGGCACCGTGGGATATGTTTGCTGATGATGTGGTTCTATGCACGGAAAGTAGAATGGAGACAGAAGAGTTGCTAGATATGGATACAGACCTTGGAACTGGAAGATAGCGAAATGAAAGTCAGCGGATCGAAAACCAAACACCTAGTGGAAGAAAGTATCAAGATCAAAGAACAAAACATTGAGAACGTATCTAAGTTTAAGTGCTTGGGATCAACAATATAAAGTGATGGTGGAATAGACAGGGAGGTAATACAGAGAGTACAGGCAAGTTGAAGAAACTGGCGGAAAGTATCTGGTATATCGTGTGAATAGAAAGTGCCACACTGTGTGAAAGGAAAAATGTTTGAGGTAGTGGTAAGACCATCAATACTGTATGGAATGGAAAAGGTAGCAGCAACAAGAAAGCAGAAAAAAACAAACAAATGGAAGTGGCAGATTTGAAGATGTTGATTTTTGCAATGGGTAAAGCAAGGAAAGACAAAATAAGGAACGAAGAATTCAGGAGAACAATCGGGGTGACAAAGATCAGAGGCAAGCTGAGAGAGAGAGAGAAGACTGAGATAATGTTGGAAAAAGAGTGAGAAATATGCCAGCGGTGAGAAAGAGAGGGAGCGGAAGACATAGAAGAATATTTGAAGACCGAGAGAAGACATGAGGATGACAGAACTGGGGGAGAAAGACACCTTGGACAAGAGAGTGTGGAGGGAAGAGATCTGCACCTGTGACCCCATGAGATGAAGCAAAAGAAGAAGAGTGGAGTCGAAGATAACTTATACATTTAATGCTTTATACAATTCAAACTGCACGCAAAATCTGGTGATTGTATATGCCGTGAGAACAACGCCTTTAATGTTTTAAGTTGTAACAATTCCGATATGAAACAGGTTGTAAATAATGCATTTCAACTGAGCGTGGTAAAAATGTCACACATTACAAAAAAAAATCACGCAAACATGCATACTTACTTAAATCCTTTGTAATGAAGATTCAATGGAATGTTATGACGCTTCATCATATTCAGAACAAACATTTTAATGGCTGAACTTTTGTGATCTTCCACTCTTTTAGTTGACAATTCAGAGGCACCCAATAGGAAGTAGCGTTTCCCTTTTGAAAAGAAAGTGAATACAAGGTGAATGATGGAAATAGCCCTAACAACAACACAATATGGATCATTTTGTGTTATTTTCACGGATGCTACCCATAACGATTTTGGCAAATGTGTGCAATATACGTAAAAGTAAAAGATATCTTATTACCTTTTGTTCTAAACACTTTATTTGCAAATTTATGCAAATTTACAGAAAAGGAAATATGTGCAAGCTAGCCAAAATACGAACCTTTAAGATTTTTATCTTTTTTAAGTTTCAGTGAGAGATCGAAGAGGTTCTTGGACATTAAAAGCCTGCCTCCTTTTTTCATACACTTTTCATGAGCTTCGAAGTAGTTCCTAAAATATAAAACAAATAATTAATAATTGAATAACGTGATTAAATTCTAAGAGCGCAATAACAAGAAATAGGTTTCTTCAAGATCTTGCAAAACTAGTCAAATCTATCAACCTCACATACAAAAGCATATTTTTAGAGCCATGTGGACCATCAAGCCAACATATATCCATTTCGTATCACCCTTTGAATATGAATAGTTTTCAAACTTTATTCCAATTTTGATGCATAATTCAAACAAAGCAATTAGACTGAAGCCAATAAGTTTGCTTGAACAGCTCATCTTATCTATTTTACACGGTATTTCATAGGTTTCACTTTTTTATTATTGGAAGAGATAATGGGAGAATCGTTTTTGTCTTTTGGGACCACACAAGAAAGGTTACAGTATGAATATCTCAAAAGATCAATTTCAATGCCTGAAGTCTTTCAGTTAGTTGCTATGCATTTTCTTTATAACAAAAAAATCTATATTGTAAATCTGATTGTGTCCCATTTGTGAGTAATGGCTTAATTCAATGCTATATCTGAATTAATTCTACATACAACTTTCCATCCTTCTTGACAGAGAGACAACTTCCAAATAATCTGTTGAATCCTTTATTGCATTTGAATGCCATTGACTCTGAAAAAAAAAATGTAAAAGAGTGATTCTAAAATATTTATGAGAACATCAAATTCAAGGGAGAAAAATGACTGTTTTATCATTTTTGGCTCCTCTCACCTTCTTTTCCTGACATACTACATGTCAATGGACGTCATTTACAATCACCTCCTTATCCTCACACGGGTCTGTAATGTATCATATTTTTTCCTCACATACAACACTACATTACCTATACCAGAAAACAACAAAATGCCCCAAAGCGTAATGTCATTATTCTTTGATAACGATTAATACTATTAGGCCAAATTAATGTAGACCGTCTATGCACATTTTAGGGAGACGTGATGCCAATTATATTTACTTAGAATACAAATAAAGAAAATGACTTGTTGCTTATGTTTGTGACGATCTTCGTATTGTTGGTACCTAGGTAGTATTTCATGTGTTAACCCTTTAAAATCATTTGAGAAAATGTGTAGGCTGCAAATTACCTTTACACATTTTGAGAATTCCATCTATATCCTTTGATTTTATCTCGTATCCAAAGTCACAGACACATTGTCCACCGAGCTTGCAATGGGAGTGATCTGGACAGTGAAAGGACTTGCTTCCAATCTTCCTCTTCTTGCATGAAATTATTTTGTTGCACTGGGTGTTCAGCCAATGAGATCCATCCTGTCATGAACATTTCAATTAATGATCAATATAAATGCGTATCAAAATGTACAATGTAAAAGTAATTAGTATGACAAGTAGTTTGATGTAAGTAAACTCGTCTGTAATGCAGCAGTAGCAGTATATTTGCACAAAAGAGGAGGTCTGCAGTTTGAGTCCCGGGCCATGCCAAAGAGGCTAAATGGTTTTTTTCTTGCTGTGTGGGTCCAGGTCTTTTATGAGATTTCTAATAACCAGGAGCTGTTACCTCTGACATGATGTTCAAGTGTTGAAAGGGGATTAAACTGATAAGAGACACCTTTCTCATTACATTTTTTGTTTGGATTCATCAATACAAATGGAGAAAGTCGTAACTTAAGTATGATTTTCAGGTCTATATTGTAAAATTGTAAGGTTAAATATTTATATTACACCCTCAAAAATAATTTCTTAACTACAATACCCTCCCTCCTCATACAAGAAGGTAAGTTGTATTATCAAAAAATTATCTTACCTTGTATATCTTATCCTGCATCTTACAATCACCGCCATCGGCTGGTATAAGCATAGAAAAGAAAGTAACCATGATATATACTCAAATTATGAATATAGTTTTAACTCAAAGAAAACTTTATATTTCCAGCATGATTAATAAATCTTTCTTTCTTTAGCAAATACTTTTAGCACCTTTTGGTAAAGGTTTATGTAAACTTTCGCCATTGATCACTATTCAGTAACATCCTCTTTACCTCTACAACAAGCTTAGATCTTCTCATTTTTATTATTTCTGAAACTGCCTCCTGCAGCATTTTCTATGGTCTGCCTCTAAGTAATTTTTCTTGCTATCATTCATTCTGACTATGTGTCCAAACCATCTAATTGATTTTTATCTATTTTCATTTCTAGACTTTCAGATTTTACTTCTTCACTATTCTATTATCTTTAATTCTATCTCTCTTTGTTTTGCTTATTAATCTTCTTAGGAATTTTATTTCTGTTGCCTGCAGTTTGCTTTCATCTCTTCTGTCTAGTGTCCATGAGTCACCACTTTCATGCATGGGGCAATAAATTAAGCTTAAAAATTGACATTTTTGTTTTAGTTGTTAGCTCTTTCTTACCAATAAAAGAATTTCCAAGCCGACTATACACTTTTGTTGCTTTAATAATTTTCTGATTTATTTCTTCTTTCAAACTACTACTTGATTTGATCATTACACATAGGTATCTATAGCTATCAACCTATTCAAATAAATCTCCTTCTAGTTTGATTTCAAATTTATTTATTTTTCTACTAAATAACATAGTCTTTGTTTTCTTTGAATTTAGTTTAGATCTCTTTTCTTTAATTCCCTGTTGAGTATATTCATATTGTGTTGTTTATCTTGATAAGTTTGTTTCTCCAAATCGTACTAAGTCGTCTGCACATGCTATCATTATTAGCTGAACTTGTTTTAATGTCCACATTCCTACTTGTAATCCATCAGTATCATAAACAACAATGGACTAAGGATGCAACCCTGTCTAACGCCTATTTATTTGAACTAATTTGTTGTTTAATCTGCAACCTGAACAGTACTTTTTGGGTTAACATAACATTGATTCTACCAAATTGTTTTTTATATCATGTTATTTGAGGGCTTCCAACAATTAATTCCTTTTAATGGACTCAAATGCCTTTTGTAGATCACTAAAACAAGCATGAACTTTCTTATCATCTATGTGTTGCTTTACTTAGTTGCCTGAGTGTATGTATCTGGCCCTGTACACTTCTTCCTGGTCTTAATCCACTTGGGTTTCTTAACTTCATCCTTAGTTTCTGTCTTTAGTTTACATGCTTCTATATTGTTTACTACATTTACTTGCCAAGTATTTCTTCCATGCATCTTTTTTCTCTTTGACTTTTTGTTTACAATTTCATTCCACCAAGCAGTCCTTTTATCATTGCCTCCTACTCTTATAACTTGTCTTTTATAGGCTTCATATGCATTCTCAGTACTTGCTTTCTTATATCTTGACGATATACTTTCTGCATCTTCTATATCTGCTTCTGCCTGCCTATCTTCAATTTTTCGTTTGATTATGTTTTGGAAAGCGTATTTATGTCTCTCAATTCTTCTACTTTTACTGTTAAGTCTGAATGCGAGAAGTATGGGGCTGTTGCATTCAGACACGTATAAGAACAAAAGGTGACAAACAATAAACTCACTAAAACTGGATGAAAAACAATGTAATCATCTAACCTTTTTATGCATAGGATTTGGTAAAAATTGGTAGACAAATAAAGTTTCATAGCAACAAATGACATTATAGAACTTTAAAAAACCCCATCATTATTCTATGTCTTTGATTCGCAGATGAGTAGATGTGTCGTTCTTAGACTCTTTCTCCTTGACGGATAGTACTGGATTTGTTTTATAGACTAAGAATTAAAAATACATTTTTGTAAAAGAAATTTGAGATACAAAAACATTTCCCTCTTAAGTTTAATCGTTACTGTTTTTATATTCCTGCAGTATGGACACCTGTCGTTGCTTGGAGCATCAGGGACATGGATGTACCCGTAATCAAGTGTTCATCACTTTTAGTCATCCCATTGAAAAACCTAATACAAAAACTAAAGACAGATGAATGACACATCCACACATCATGTTTTACTTTGACTGACATGCACATCTTTTTCAACAATGACGTCATTTTACGCTATCCACAAATGGAGACATCAAGAGTAAACAAAAATAAAGTTGTAAAAGGACATGTGGCTTTACACTTATTGCTATTCACAGTAAACAAAAACAAAGGTGAAGATGTCTTTGCTTTGCTCCAATGGGAAATGGTTCAATTGCATGTTGTTCATGTTGATGTACTCCTGTTTTTATGTTCGTCAAGTTGTTTGTGTTGTGGTTGGCACAGGGAGCAGTGTCAGGGATTTTAGAGCTTACGTTACACCTGCTTTAACGATCCACCCTTTTTTGGAGTGGCGAGTTAGTACAATCGGTAGACTGGCGGGCTTGGTTTCTGGCTAGCGGTGTTGTCGTACACACTGGTGTGGGTTCGATTTCAACTGTCGACATTCCACTTTCCTTCTGCTTCTGCGGTTATTTTTTGGCAATTTAACACTTTCCATCCTTGATTGGTACCAAAACGTAATATGCAAAAGCCATTAAGGAAAACTATGCCCTATCATAATGCACATTTTCTAATAAAATCCCCAGGCGCGACTTTTAAAAATATATAACAGATTATTACTTGTCTCTGCCAGGTAAATTGAATGGAACACATGGCCCCTGTTTCATAATTATTTTTACAAGATCTTCCTCCACCGGACGAATCGGCTCACAGATAACTTTTTCGTCCCCTAAGAGCCAGTTTCGCGTATCATGGGTTTGACACGAAAAGGTCTTTTTATCTCTCATCATTATGATGGTCTTGGGTAATTATAGTTTTTAATTTAATCAAAGTTTATTTATAGTGTTGAATCGCATATCATGAGATACTTAATTTGGGAATTAAGCGTTAAGCGCCAACAACAGGTAAAATATTGAGTAGTATTTACTTTAAAGGTTTGAAACATGCAACATGCTATTTTGGGAGAATCAAATCCGCCTATCAGGGTGCGTATATAGATAAAAATACATGACAAAGAGTCTAGATTTGATTCTGAAAATGCGCAACAAAGATATTTACAAAGATACATTTTTAAATGTAAAAAATAATATAACCTGGTAAAATAAAAGATATATATTGATATATTCAAATAATAAAAGTTCATTATGTTTCAAAAACCCAGGAAGAAATCAGTTTTTGTCTCTCCTGTAAAACCTTGAAAAACTATGATGCACGAAACTGGCTCTCGGGGGACGATTTGAGGAGCCAGAGCCAGACGCCTTACCAACCAGGCTAATCCTCCGCCCATGCGGTGTTGCTATTTGCTGGTGTGGGTTCGATGCCCACGGTTGACATACTACTTTTTTTCTTCTATAAAAGAGTTCTGCATTTCAGGTGAATTAACAACATAAGTCTTAGTTGCAATAATCTAATCTCATAAAAAAAGCTTGCAAAAATTTATAGTAAGCCTCAAGACTTTATCACGTCTATAAGAATTTGCTTGAAGGTAGGGCATATTTTGTTAGTGCCTTAGAAGTAAAAAAATACAAACGAAACCAGTCAGTCAAAGTCACACATGCTGTGTGGATGTGTTTTTTATCTGTCTTACGTTTTTGAAGTTTGAACTTGTTAGTTTTAACCCTGTGCAACGCATTATTGGTCAAAGGTGTGACCTTTAATTTATAGTCCATCTCCAATGGGACCTGTTCTATTGAACTCCCCAATGTCTCCGCCTGGATTCGAAACCAATACCTCACAAAGCAAAAGCGTTACCTTTTCAAAATCGGCTGACTAACAGTGATTAACAATTGATTACAGTTACATCAATGTCCTGGTACTATAAGTAACGGCGGGTGTTTATGCTGCAGAAATGGGAACAGCGACGATCAGACTAAGATGGAAATGTTTTTTGCCTGTCATTTTCATTCAGTTTTCACCACCAATTTATAGGACCCCACAAAAAAACAGCATTTTGAAAATCTGAAATTTACCTATGCATTTCCTCAAAAGGCCTTTGTTAGTTCTGGACTGAACTTTGAAATTTTGCTTGCATTTACACTCGCTCTTTTTGCAAACAGAGTTGACAGGACATTTGTAGTTACTTGATTGGACTTTTCCTTTGACACATTTGAATTTTTGGAAACAGCTCTGACCAAGCCACTCTTCCCCATTCTGTTGTTGAGATAGATAAAATATTCTCTTCAATTGGATAATTTCAGCCATTTGGGCATACATTTCATTCTTTTCTAAAGATCCTAATCTCAATATCTGATATTTATTTCTAATGTGATATAGATGTTTTTGGAAAATATTATTATTTAGTCATAAGACTGAAGGGAAGTAATAACAAAACATTCTCATTAGAGATTTCAAAATGTGCAAGGGGAGAAAGCTCAAGATATATTTTCATACTCACCATATATTTTGCGTTGCCCCTGCTGCAAGAATTATCACTGATTAACACTGAGGAACAATAACAACAACAACATTAAATAACTAAAATGTCATAATGATAACAGGGTATTTAATCTTCAATATAGAAAAAGATGTAATTTAATTTTCTACAAAATGAAATTTTGTCAAGATTGGAAAAGTAGATAGTCAGTGCGTTAGGATTACATGAGCTAAAACAAAAGAATACCATGATCACATTAAAAAACTACGCAATTCATTGATTTCAACCCTTTTAAACAGAAATTATTGAATTGATCTAAATAGAAATAGACCAAGAACAATACATTAGCAAATAACACATTAATGGTTTTGAGATATAAAATTACACCACTGCAAATCATATAATTCTTTACATTTTAATCAAAAGGATACTCAAAATCAATTTTGTACACTTATAGATCTATCGGAAATGAAAAAAAAAATCAATTATCTATTAATCAATAACAGATAGTTTAATGGTTTTATGAAATTGGAATCAAATAAATAGCGAAATGAATGAATGGATAAAATATGTACATATTTTCAAAAAAAATAATTATATGAATAAATCGATGAACATAACAAGGTGGATTTAAACGGAATAACTAAAATATGGTATAAGATAAAGTAAATGTGACTTACGAACACAGCTCCTCAAAAAGCCCTCACTTGTCCTCCCAGTCACCTTATAGTTTTTCTTGCACATGCAGTGACCATTGTTACAATATGAATTATCAGGGCATCTGTAGTTTTTATGATAGATGATACTATTCTGACATTTGAATTCTCTCTTACAGTCCGCTCGAAGCCATGCGTTGCCATTCTGAAATGTTTTAATATTTAATTTAGTAGATATTACACGGATGTCGTTGGATATCATTGCTATTCCACGAATTTTAATCAAACTTGTATTGATGCGAGTTTTAACAAACATTCAATGCAACGTTTGATCAAAATGAGTGGAATAACAATGATATTCAACGATACGAGTGCTGTACCCATGTTTATACCATGGGCATTAGTGACGTAAAGAGAAAAAAAAAACATGAAATAACTTTCGTATTTCACATGTGAAATAACAGTAAACAAGAGATTCCTACGCGGTTCAAGAAGTGGGGGGGGGGGGGGGGGGGGGGGGGGGGGGGGGGGGGGGGGGGGGGG
>JARBEQ010255843.1:0-10821 GCA_030265355.1 Tritonia tetraquetra
TACCAATAACAGAATTTCCAAGTTGGCTATACACCTTTGTTGCTTTGCTAATTCTCTGATTTATTTCTTCTTTCAGAATACCATTTGATTTGATCATTACTGTGAGGTATTTATTGATTTCAGCCTGTTCCAATATCGCGCCTTCTAGTTTGATTTCGCTTTTATTTGGTTCTCTACTAATTTGCATAGTTTTCTTTGAATGCATTTTCAGACCTCTTTCCTTATGTAGTGCTGTAGATCCTGTTGAGGCTTGTTTTTCAAATATCACAAAGACATCTACAAATGCTAACATTATTAGCTGCACTGGTTTTTTTGGGGGTTTTTTTCAACAACAAGGATGCAATCTTGTCTAACGTCTACATCTATTTTGAACTCATTTTTTTGTTATACCTGCAATCTAGACAGTACTTTTTGGATTAGAATAAAACGATTTTTATTGACACCATGTTCGTTTTCCACCACTCTTTCCTTTTGACAGAATCAAATTGTAGATTAATAAAGCAAGCATGAACTTTCGTATCATATCTATATGTTGCTTCATGTAATTGCCTGAGTTTATGAAGATGGTCATGTACACTTCTTCCTGGTCGAAATCCACTTTGATACCATAACACAGGTTATCCTCTATTCCATTTCTGAGCCTATTTTCTAAGATCCTAAGCATAAAGTTTTCCTGATACTCTTAGTAAACATATTCCTCTATAGTTTTTACATTGAATTGTGGATCCACTTTTATGAATATACTGTGCTCATTTTCAAGTCTTCTGGCATCATTTTAGTTTTATAAGCTGCCTGAGTGGGCTGATCACCTGATTGGCCTAATATCGTGATCCAGAGTAAATCCGCCTCGTAGAGCGGGCCCTACACTGTAATGGTAACAGGGAATTGGATAAGAAAGAAGAAAGAAAGCTGTCTGGCAAAGCTTAAGCAATACTTCATCTGCTTTCATACCTTGGTTAACAATCATTTATGAGTATACGTTCTTCCTTGTTAGTACTACCATTTTCACTAGGACTGTTACTGTTGTTCTCTGTATTGCTATGTTAGTTAAGTTGTCTGGGTTGTGTAGACTTTCAAAATATTACCTCCACAGTTCTAGGATTTCATCATTATTTTCAACCAGATCTCCTTGTATATTCTTAACACGTTTTTTTTTATCTACACTGATGTCCTCGTCTACACCTCGTTACAGCTGCTGCTCCCCAAAACAGGTTCTGATTTTCTCTGAAATTTTCTTCTAACGTTTCCCCAATTTTTCCCCAATGAAGTTGCTTGGGTTTCCTAAAATCATCCTTAGCTTTATTCCTTTTTAGTTTATAGGCTTCCATATATTCACTACTTTTACTTTCTAAGTATTTCTTCCATGCATCGTTTTCTTATTGCCTCCTATAACTTTTCTTCCACAGGCTTCATATGCACTTTCAGTAATTGCTTTCTTATATTGACCAGATACTTTCTACATGTTCTATATTTACTTCAATGTTTCGTTTATTTGCGGTTTGGAAAGTGCTTTTGGTACTTATGTCTCTCAATTCTATATTTTCTTTTGTTCCTTGTGTTCATTAGGTTGGGTTTTAAGAGCTAAGCTGAATTTCCCTACTACTAGAAAGTGATCACTGTCAGGATTTGAAAGTCGTTGTCAACATCGGCAACGCACATCATAGATCCATTTAAAGCGGAAATGTATGGAGAGTGGGAAGATACTATTTGATTGTAAAACACCAACCGTTTGCAATGAACAACTTTGGCAAGTCAAGCAATGATGCTAATTCTAGACGACCAGGAACACGTAATTCCGAAAAGATAGTGATCGTCTTTAGGATACCGCTTGCCAGGCGTGAGTTTCCTTTGTCTATAGTATGGCCAATTGTTAAATCAACCTTTCAAGCCTTTTCTACATCAAATGCCAAATACGCGCGACCTAAAAAAACCCATTCAACAGCACATTTGAATTCATCGCCTCAAATAATGAAGAATGGAGAGAATGTTTGGGGGAAATGTCCTTAAAAGGCTAATTCTAGAGTGTTCAACAAGAAGACATTGTGTTCCCAAAAGCCACGAGAAATGAAAGGAAAGAATTCAGTGACGTTTTCAAATGAAAGCAAGATTGTAATTTCAAGTATACACCATTTGTTTTCCGTTGAGGGTTGTTTGGTGTGCGCGCGCGCTGTGTCTTTCAATTATTTTGTTTGTTGTGCTTTTTTGTTTTTTTCTTTTGTTTTGTCATGTTATTGTAATATGCTTTGATTGAGTTACTGGCCGGATCGATAATCTATTCTGGTTCATAATTTCAATGTTACATGCAAACAAAACACTCACAGTTGATGGTTCACAGATTCTTAACTTCTGAAAGTCTCTTCAGTGCAATGTTGATATTTCGACTACTTCTCCTTCAAGCTTTTCTTCCTATAGTGTTTCCGAAATGTCCGATCTTCGACAACACCGTCTTATAGAACAGTGGACTGATCACTTGCTTGTTAGACTTTGTTTATCTCTACGTTCATTTATACATGGTTGTCGGTATGTCTCCTGCTAGAGATTATGTTTGCCATTGGGGGTTGAGCATGGGGCTGGCACCAACACTGCAATTGGCGATTAGAATGATTTAGGTTTCGAATAAAATTCATGCATAGATTTTATCTTGTTGGGTAACAGAAACTCGAGAAATGGTATTCTACTTTTGCCTATTACTTTTTTATCCAGTCGATCTTTCTCTCTCTAATCGGCATCCTCAGGAGCCACGTGCAGAGCTCCTGTATGTCTTTCCGGATACCATCCATTTCCTCGCGGCCTTTCCCTGGGCATTGTCGTATCGTTCTTTGTGTAATAGTGGTGGCAAATGTCGAAACATCACCAATACAATTCATATCATCCACTATCGCCA
This sequence comes from Tritonia tetraquetra, assembly GCA_030265355.1. NCBI lineage: Eukaryota > Metazoa > Mollusca > Gastropoda > Nudibranchia > Tritoniidae > Tritonia > Tritonia tetraquetra. Next base: position 2,885 of record JARBEQ010255843.1, read on the forward strand.
TGTAATCATTTTTCACGCTTCATTTGGAATTGACATACTATCTATTTCAATCCTGAATACGTTTTTTTTTTTAACACAATAGAATAAAGGCGAACGATTCTTCATCAAATGTCAAGTGGCGTTTGCAACAAACAATCACCAACAACGTAGTCCTCCACAGATTAGGAGTTATATCGTTGGTGGTTTGAGTACAATCTCTGACACTAATATAATTTGTATATTATCACATTGAAGTCTTTATGGTAGCTCCTTTTGGTGATTCATGTAGAATCTTTTTAAGTTCGTTAGAACCGCCTTTGGTATAAGTATGACCTTTATATGTTGAAAATGGCGTAAAACTTCAAACTTGATAACTTTCTTTTTTAGACCCATCGAGGTGGGAAAACTGTCTCCGATTTTAATGTCCTTGACACTGAACCATTCAACAAATGATGTAGTTTGGGGTTGTCGTTATTGTTGTTGCTGTTGTTGTTTTGGGTTTGTTTAATTGTTTTGTTTTTTTTGTTTTTTACCGATAAGACGATCAGTTATGTTTGACACATTCGTCTGACAGCTTTTAGTGTCTTATATTTACTCTTTCTCATTAAAAATCCAATTATTGCGTTTAGATTAGTTGTCTGACTCGTGATCGTTATCAGTGATCAGTTCGAGTGACACGGCATGCGTTTGGCCTTGGCAATATAAGGCCTTGACCTTTGATTCAAACTGTGAATGATGTCAACATTGAGAGAATGATGTCACCTTTTTATCTTTTAAAAAAAATCTCTTCGCACTCACTCATTTTACTTCCATAAACCGCATTACGGTGGGGTTTGTTCTGGGTTTTAAAAAAAAAGAATTAGTTGAAAAACAAAACCTCCCTCTTGACTTTTTATTTAGAAAAAAAACGAACGATTTTGGTTACTAGATTAGCACTGGATTTCATTAGGTACTCAAATGTTTCGAAATTTTCCGATTTCCAAAGAAGGTTAAGGTCGTCGATGGGAAAACAACTAAAAAATAATTGTCTATTGACCATTTAGTTCTAGCGTCCTTGCGAAAGCGATGCTATTTTAATATTGACCGACATTTTAATTATTTTGGGCGGGGCCTTCATTAATGGCTTAAATGTCTCATGTGGACGATAAACAGGTATTGATTGTTTGCAGATCTAACTTGTGATTGATTATAGCAGTTACGGTTTGATGAGATGGGGAGAGAGGGGGAGTAAGGGAGAGAGACAGAGAGAGACAGAGAGAGAGGGAGAGGGAGAGACAGAGGGAGAAGAGAGACAGAGAGAGAGAGAGACAGAGAGAGAGGGAGAGAGAGACACTACATTGTCATATACTCGCTAACAGTACAACAAACTATTAGTTTTGAGTGTGGGTGACAACACCCGCTATGTAAACAAAGACTGTCCAAGTGGTGGGACGACATGGCAGAATCGTTCATAGGCATAGATAGTCAATGATCGTTTGTCGTTAGGGCCCCAAACGGAGTGACGTCGCATCTCCCTCATATGTTCATCACTCTCTCAGTGAAGACACAGAAAGTGTACATAACCTATTTGAGGGGTAAACGGACGCACATCGTTCGCGAGAAATGGTTCTATATAATTTTTTGTTGTTTTCACTGCGACAGCAACGAGAATGTGAGGGAGATGTGATGCAGTTGCCACTCCATTTAGGCCGTATAGAAGTCACGGTTCCGGGATATCGTTTTGACACTTGATATTCGTACATCAAACGGGCTAACAACACGATTGTTTGGGGGCGTGGATGAGAACGCACGATTGTTATAAACAACGAATATAATATTATCTGAGTGGTGGGATGACAAGGTAGAAACATAGGCCCAGTCATAAATCGATTTTTTTTCCTGCTAACGAATTTCTCCAAACTGCTAAGCTAAAACAATCCTTCATATTATTTCTTCAATATTATGGAACTGTTCGTCCATGGAGATAAACTTGATATCTAGACTATTTCTATTTCTATTTCTATTTCTATTAAATAAGATGCAAGAGGTATATTTGCCCATGTTTGCAAATCTTACAAATCTTATAAAATTTTAAAAAATAATAAAAAATAAAAGTAAAAACGTATAACAGACTACGGTACTATACAGATACAAAAATAAAACGCTAAACATCTTTATGTCCCAGTATCTCCAAAGCTTTTTTAAAGGATATTTGCTGAAAAGCAGATGCGGCCTTTTTGGACACATGTTAAAAAAGGGACAAGATTATCATACCAGCAAACCAGCCAAGGAGATTTTACTTTGTCACAATCAGGAGAAAAGTAGAAAGGAAGGCCATTAATATAATTGCCAATCTTCTAAATAACATGATATATCATGTCTAAAGGTGAAATCCACAAACAACCTGGCCTATGTGGCCAGCGATAGACATGAATAGAAACAGCTTTTTCGGGGGACTAGGGAGGCAGCCGAGACACTAGAGTCGGACGACTAGGATGAAACAGCCATTAAGTCAGTAAGTCATGAAACTGTTATCAATGAGAGTAACAACAAACGGGTCTATATTCACTCATATAAAATCAACATGGGATAGATTAGATGATCTATTCCATTGTTTACCAACCATTTCCAGCACGTGACCCCTCTCAGTAGTACCAAACCTACCATGTTCCCCCACCTTTATAAGTCTCTGAAAACGTTCTATGTTTTATGTCGCAGATACATTATTTAAAAATCACCTCCAAGAGAGCAATAACAAAAGAACATTTATTATTGTTTACTGACAAGGATTGATTTAACCATGTATTTTGATGAGAAGGATGTATTTGCTTTTTTGATAAAACGCGGATCTGTGTGGCTCAGGGCACATGGTAACAGTCGGACCCTTCATGGCCCTCGGAAAAAGGCTCAAAGAGGTGATGAAAGACAGTTTGGGGGCCCCTGATCTACAGTGAATACAAAATGCATAACGGCATCTTACAAATTAATCCCGATAACAATTTCGAAATAAGAAAGGGGGTTGTCACTTATTGTGAATTGCGTGAGATGTTCATTGACACTTACCATCCATACAATTGTTTTTTGGGGGGGTTTTTTGGCGCTGTTGAGAACACCTGATTATAAACAAAGAATACCTGAGTGGTGGAACGACATGATATAACCGTAGGTCTAGATTGTAAAAAATCGTTGTTGTTGTTTTGTTTTTGTTTGGTTTTTTTGTTATCGAATTTCTCCAAACTACTGGCTAAAACTCTCATTATTTGTTCGATAGCATGAAGCTGTTATTGATGATTGTGCACCAATACATGAGCCTATAGACATTTCGCATGCTTATGATATCAACATGGGATAGATAAGATTATATAGAAGTTGTACCAAATGCAGAGCGACATCTTACAAATTACGCTAATCCTCTTAACGATTTTAAATTCCAAAATGGGTCTGTCACCTTGAACCCACAAAAAAGTGATTCAACACGTTTAGGTCATATCAAAGGCATGGTCTTCAGTTTAGTTATCTGCTTGCGGTGGAATTGGAAGATACCAAGTCAACCCCATTACTATAGATATATGGCCATGAAAATAAAAACAACAAAATGTCTAGAGGGGGGTCGTCCTTGGCGCAGAAGCATCCGCCATTGTGAACCCAGTAAAATATAATATGGCATAGCCTTCATCATTGTTTGCTCTCTATCTTGCAAGACCGGGTAATTGTGTGGTCTAGTTTGTGCTTATGTTTTTTGGGCGACAGCGTGCTCGCCTTTGCATTGTCATGCGCCCGGACAACGTATGCGCCACTGTCTGCTACTTATTTGTGGAATGTAAACTAACGAAGAAGACATTAAACACGTTTGTGTGAAAACGCTCGAGGGAAGCCAAAGATGTTAATAAATTTTCCATCTATGTTTACGTACTCATTAACGGAGACAAAGTCGTGTTTCTTTTTATTTGCTCATTTGCACGTGGATTTTGAAAGGTGTCAGACGCCAAGGACGTAAAACTAACAACTTTAAACTTTTTGAGATGTCAGGGGCATATGTATTTGAATGTTAACATTTGCAACAAAAAAGGCAACTGTAAATTAATGCCAAGAAATATGTGGATAATCTTAATGAGTAACTCTTCCGCATTGAAGGCAGGAATTGGAGGGGTGGGGGGGGGGGGGTACCTAGTGACGTAAAAGGGGGCAATTCTGTTCTCAAAGTAGATAAGAGTATAAATAAAAAGAGCTGGTTCCGTGTTTCTAGACATTACCCGAGCGGCGAGTCGTTTCAATATTGTAACATTCTCGTCTAGCCTCTGTCAAAATCATGGTGAGTTACCCTCTAAAAAAATTTAAGTTATAAGTTGGCAATACATTATAGGTCATATCAAAGGCGGTCTTTATTTTTCTATCTATCTACCTACCAATTTGCTTGTCTGTCTGTCTATCTACAAGTATCTAGTTATCTCTCCCTTTTTTCACCTCCGTTCACCCTCCTCTACCACCACTACTACTACTACTACTACTACTACTACTACTACTACTTCTACAACAACAACAACAACATCAAGAATACTTAATAACTGCTACATCATCTACTGCATCGGTCTCTATAATTGATATAACATTGCCGCTATCATCTTTATAAACATCTTCACTATCAGTATTACCAATATCAATACTATTACTATCATCATCATCATCATCATCACCACCATCATCATCATCATCATCGTCGTCATCATAAACATCATTGTTATTATTAGCATCCTCATTGTATTGTTATTATTATCTTTATCATCATTATTGTTATTATCATCGTATCATTATTATACGTATTATCATTTACCAATGACGTTACCATTATTATCATTATTTCTACACATGTTATTTGATACACTGGCTATTCTGACGGGTGCCTTTGGCAACGTCCTATTCTGTTTATCGTTCATCTGACACTATCATTATTAGTCATATCATTACTATCACCAATACAAACAAGACAGGACAAAGTACATCATTATTATAATAATTTACATTAAAGCCTCGCTAACCGCCTGTTTTCCGCTATGGTACGGACTGGGTAATTTGTTCCCTCAAACTTTTCGTTATAACGCCATTTTCATTTTCTTTCCGAATATTATTTGAGTCACTTTCACGTAAATGGTACAGCTTGGCAGTGAATGTTAGACAGAAGTCAGTCAGTCCTGATAAAAAAAATAATATCTCGACTCCATCGATACTAACATGTGTCGTGTCTCAGGGATCTATTCTCAGTCCCTTCCTTTTCATAATGTACACGAGCCCCCTCTGTGATATGTTATCAACCCATCCCATCAATTTCCATACCTATGCTGATCACACACAGTTGTACAAATCAATCAACCATGAATCAGAGCTGTTATCAAAGTCTGATATGGAAAATTGCATTTCTGATATCAAAGAATGGATGAAAACAAACAAACTTAAATTCAATGACGATAAAACTGAAATGATTATTTTTGGTAACAAATTATGTCAACGTTCAAAAATTGTTACAAGTGAAGTAGAAGTGGATGATAATATGATAAAATCAAGTAAATGTGTAAAAAATCTCGGCGTGTACTTTGATCTCGATGGAAGTTCTTCAAGAGCTGCATTAGCTCCATGTGATGTATAGAATAGAAATTAAGATCGTGTGTTATGCTTTTAGACGTGTGCATGGTTTATCACCAAAATATTTGCAAGAATTAGTACAATCATATCAACCTAAGATCTTCAGAGTCCTTACTCCCAAAAAACAACTACCCCTAAAACTGCCTTTTGTAACAAAGCTTCCTCTTGTGCTGCCCCACGCTTTTACAAATCCTATCTTCTATACGTCACGGCAGCGTGTTTATATTCTCTATATCGTTCTTTATATCTAAGCCACTAAAAAAAGAACAGGTTGATGATCTTATTGTCAATGACTTCATGTACATTCTAACTTCAACAATGATTTTCCAGTGAAGTAAATAACCATATTTCTCATAATCGTTATCTCTGTAGAGGACACAATAGTTACCACCATCATCATCGTCAACAACGCCATTATCATCGTCATCATCATTATCATAACGAAGTGATTATTTGCACTGAAAGAGCTCACTCCGTCCGACAAAAAAAAATATACTGTTCAACAAAAGAACGCATATTTTTTGGGTACTTTCTACGACTTATTTCTCTTATTGTGCGTGATTTTTCACTTTTTGACTTGTAACTTCCTTATTTTCTCATGGATCATGGAGCCAAATTTTGTACACTGCTGAACAATAACCAAGTGTGTAATTTGCACATCAATATTTGTGAATCACCAGACTCAGATTTAGTGTTATCGGCATGCCTCGTTTAACAGTTCAACAGAGAGGCATGGCTATAGGGCGATTTGAAAGTGGTCAATCCCAACCGACGGTTGCTCAACACGTAAGTGTGTCATAAGCGACCATTGGTAGATTTGGGAAATATCTCAATGCTTTGAGTCGACGGCAGACACACCAAGAAGTGGACGACCAAGGGAAACAACTCTAAGGACTGTTTCATTCTGCTTAGTCACTTGAGAAACCGCTTTCGATCAGCCGGTTCTACAATGCAGATGATGAATGACGGAGACAGGTTGTCTGTCTGATCAGACCGTAAGAAGGCGCTTGCATGAGGCAGGACTTAGAGCTCGAGGACCTGTGCAAATGAGTACTTTAACTGTGATTCATCGACATCGACGGCGTCAGTGGGCTCATGAACATGGGCAATGAAGGCTTCAACAATGGAACAATGTCATATTCATTGATGAATCTCGTTTCCTGCGTCATCATCATGATAGCCGTCGTCGAGTATACTGTCGTCAAAATGAACGGTGTGCTGTCGTTTGTGTTGGTGAGGCCCCTGATAAGGAAGTGTGGGTCGATTTCCTATGATGGCAAGGGCGAAGTCGTGCGTGTTCGAGGGAACGTATCTGCCTTGGATTACGTGGAGAACATTCCTACCCCTCACGTAATTCCTATGACGCAAAGAAATAACGCCATGTTTCAGCAAGACAACGCAAGAGAAGCATGCTGTCCGTGTCGCAATGAATCATTTATGTCAACACGATGTCACCGTATTGCATTGGCCTAAAAAGTCACCAGATTAAAACCCCATTGAACATCTTTAGGATGAATTAGACATACCGGTCCGAAAACCGAGTTATCGTCCCTGTTAACCTGGATCAGCTTTTCGATGTATTGGGAGAAGAGTGGAGAGTCATCGCAATGGCTACATTACGACACCTAAATTACCTTCATGCTCAGGAGGTGTCAAACAGTTTTGGTATCTGCTGGCGGTCACACACAACTATTGACTTCACCGACATACCGGAAGTTCCTGTTTGAAGATATTAAAATGAATTCCAGTGCAGTCGATAAATCGGGGTTTGAAAATTGTATTCTGATGATTTTGTCCTTTTCGTTCATTTAGTTTCTAAAATATGACGCTTTGAAATTTAGCTTCAAAATATCAATGTTACAAGTTACGGGTTACTTTCGTTGAGCAGTATAGTTCCGGTCGACACATCTAAACATAATCTAAACATAGTCCAAGTGGATTCTAATTTTCTCTTTTTGGCACTCCAAGTATATTTAGATTTTAGGGTTCAGGACACGGAAAAAATGCAATTCAATGAAAACATGGTGCAAATAACCCCACCCTTAATATAACCCTTATGGCTATTGCCACCATTATTATCCCTAGTGCTATCAACGCATGCATGACACAACTATAACCGCCGACATTATCATATTACCACCATATCCACACTCACCACTTTAGTGTTCAACTACATCATCTTCTAATTCTTCTCATCATCCTACGTCATCAGTCACATCGATAGTATTATCATCATTTCCATCGACATAATGTCATGTATTTGTATTGTTTATCCTCTCTCTCTCTCTCTCTCTCTCTCTCTCTCTCTCTCTCTCTCTCTCTCTCTCTCTCTCTCTCTCTCT
>JARBEQ010255854.1:994-19726 GCA_030265355.1 Tritonia tetraquetra
CTTTGGAAAAACAATGTTCTACACATCTTCATAACTCTAGGAACCTTTGGAAAAACAATGTTCTACACATCTTCATAACTCTAGGAACCTTTGGAAAAACAATGTTCTACACATCTTCATATCTCTAGGAACCTTTGGAAAAACAATGTTCACACCAGTGCTATTACTGCTCCACCGCAGGCTCCTCCTGAATGACATCATAAGTAGAACGAGGTGTGAGCTCCTTAGCCAAAGCCTCTCGCTGTTCCTCATTCATAGCGCCTGTGGCTGCATACCATTCTGAGAAATCTACATAGGCTTTCACCTGAAAGTTAGAACAACGTATGAAAGAAATTAAACCTGTCATTGTAAAATATAGTAAATTCAAATACACTCTTCACAGTAATGTTACCTCTGGCAACGTATTATCATATGTTGTTATCTAATACAATAAAATAATTCACTAAAATTTCTGCTAAGCCTCACCACTTTATTAGGGAAACGCAGGTCGATGACATTTTTAATGAAGATAGGGCATAATTGTGGGGTAACAAAGTCACCCCCATTTGCCAAAATGGGTAGTGAAAAGTATTGACCAACGGTCAGCGTGTTTTCACAATTTTTGTTTTAAAAAATCGGCTTTATTTGAAAATACAGAAAATTTCAAAGGCTGTGGAAATATTTAATGCTTGAAACGATCAAATAAAGACCTCTGGGGTCACAAAGTTACCCCCAAAGTACTGTTAGGGTTAAGATAAACTCAGTGTGGTTTCCTCTTAAGATAAACTCATCAATCTCGGTTCTCAGCCATTCACATCACTAGCTCTCACTCTCAATATGTCTCACTGCAAGTCAAACATGTGTTTGGTCGCAAGGTACCACACTGGAGATGAATTGAACAAGTATTGTGCGTCATTGTCTTACCTTTCAATTGTGTGTGTGTGTAGATATTCAGGGTTGACTGCACTCTTGAAGTCTACTTGTTTAAAATGAATTTTCAAATTCATGGTAGTATTGGTAGCTTTGAACACTTTTTCTCCTCGATATACAGATAATATAAACCTTTCTTACGATTTTAAGCAGATTGCATAGTACAATAATAATAAGGAATACATTTACCACAATAACATAAAAACAAGTAAAAAATTAGAGATTCTAATTGAAAGTGACCAACCTTTCCGTCAGAGTCCAGTTCCATGTTAGCGTTGTTGGAATACCTTTGAGAAAACAACTGCATCTCACCACTGGAATTTGTACTATAATTACTGCTAGTGTTAGTCGGGATATCTGTACAATCTGTGTCCTCTAGAAGATTGGGGCCGGTCAATAAGTAGTTTGTGGGAGTTCTGTCAGAGGCTGAGCTGTCTGACGTAGATGTATAACCCCTTGTTGGAGTTTGCTCATGTGGGAAGTGAGGCATCACCGAGTGAGAAGGAGAAGTCAAAGGTCGGACTGAACTTGGACTGACAGTAGATAAAGGATAGTTGAAATTTCTCACTAAGAGCGTAATATCGTCTCTCTTTTGACATATGGTTTTGGCAGCTGTGTCTGTCATGAAAGTGTCGTGATGAATGCGAACAATTCTATCCACAACCGCCTGAGCAACACCAGTCAGGGTGGTCTGCTGTGAAAACTCCACTGCCACCATCTTGGCAATGTCTCCGTTGACCGTTTCTGTCCCCGAGGCATCTGTGAGAGCCTGATATAGGCCATCTGACATGATGACCAGGAAGGCACACGAGCTGTCAATAACCATTCCTCCGTCCACAAATGGATCAGCTATCACAGGCTCTACTTTGGCAGAACTGGATGAGATTTTGGTGGAATAGATTTGTATGTGAACATTAGAAAGCTGAATAAGACGATGACATCAAAAATCAAAATAAATAAATAAGCACTAAACAATAAATGGTCAACAATTACATATAAAACATCATGACACCAACAAAAAGCAATATATCTAATTCATTAATATAACTAAGAATTTTTTTAAGTTATCAGTAATACGCTCCTTTTGGCATTTCAAAATCATTTCAAATAGGACTTATATAGTAGGTAAAAATCCCCATTAACTCATTGCAGTCGCACAATCATGGATCCCAAAACAACCCTCGGTCGCATGGTTTTTAGCTGTTTTCACAAGCCTGACATATTTTTATCTTTTTTTTTTCATTCAAACATGACTGATATGAGTGCTTCTTCTGTTGTGTACATTCGCTGTCGAGACGCCATGTTTACAAAATGAAAGCAGAATTCGATCACTATTTGACTTCGTAGAAAATGTAAAATGTTTTCGATAATTTGTTTTTAGAAATTGTACAGAATTTTTTTTAAATGTACGCCTATCTACCATTTACATTATTTTGGCTGTTTATTTCCCATAATTGCACCGTTTATAAAATAATGGGTTCAAAATCTGTCGGACACATATGTTTGACACGACTACAACCGCTGTCGAGGGTGTCGGACAAATATGTCCGACGCGACCTGGCAGAGATTCAAATTGCAGACCCCGGGCGCTGAAATGACCTACTTGTGTCGATAGAGCCCTAAAATAGCAAAAAACAAACTGCAGACCTGTGATCCATGGGCAAGTGGACCACTTTTGGTAAGCAAAAAGGGCGCTGTGGTTGAACCTAACACACGGTCGTGGTGCCCAACGCTGCTGCTCATCTGATCCCACAAAAGGCATCAGTCAATGCAGACAGCAGGGCAGTAGCCACAGAAGTCGGAACCCCGCCAAGGAGTGTGTAACTCACCTGCCAAATTGACCTACCTGAAAAAGTATGGCGCTGGAGCATCAAACCTACATCAGGCCGTCCCAACAGTGGAGAGAGACTCAGTTTTACCCTTTGACCAGCGCCAGGTCAGAATAAGTAGGGGAGCCAGAATGCTTTACCACTGCGCCACAAAGGAGTCCATTATAACTAAGAGTACCAACCTGAGAATGTCAATGTCTTTGTAGCCTCCCTTGACATGATAGTCGCCGATGCATCGTGTACAATCTGAATTGGCCACACGCCTCAACACCTGAAGCTTGTTGATATCCAGACCAGCCTGTTGGAGTCGGACCTGTTCACCAGGGTCATTGATTGTGTGATCATATGAGAGTTGAATAACTCGTAACACACCATCCACATCAGTCTTCACCAGGAAAGCCCGTGAATCACCTAGAAACAGTCAATTATGTATTAATAATTACATTTTCATTTTCTATTAACGCAATAAAGAGTGATGTCATTGCATTTCATTTCACACGATGATATTTCATTTTTATACAACTTTATCTCCAAGTCACAAATTTCACAATCAAATTCTTAAAATTTCAAACACATTCTGCGTGTCAAATTAAACAAAAATTAGTAACCTTCTCCTCCACTCATTCTGCCAATTTTTTAATAATCAGACAAACAGAACAGAAAGCAGTATGCGCTGCCTGGCCTGCCTTCAATGTGAAATACACAAACTGACATAAAATCAAGATGCTTTATCATATCTTCCATGGTTGGGACAGTCTACAGTTTATATCTCTCTTACCTACGTTAGCCACATAGAGTTTTCCATTGAAAATCAAAACCACTGTGGCAGTTGTCCCCCCTGATATCTCTTTTTCTAGTTCCTGAAGTTTGTTCATGATCTCGGGGTATTTCTGGGATGCTTCATAATGAGTTATACCCTTGGAGCAAACAAATAACATTCAGTTAATCACACCTGCTCTCTTTACTATGATATGGTAGTATTGAATTTACTTATATATATATATATATATATATATATATATATAATAGTATAATAGTGAAATATAAGATAAAGAATATATTGAAAAGCCAAGCAGGCGAATGATACAATAACAACATTCTATATATATAAATATATTTATTGACTGTTGAAAACGTTTATATTTTACAAACATCTTGTGTGACAAAATTTGCTAGGTTTCCTTTTGATAGCTAAAAGGTTTTCACTGTATCTACCTGATTATCATTAAGTTTAGCAACGAAGCAGTAACATTTAATATTGATAACAAAATGAAATAAAACAAAGTTCAATACGAAGCTTGATTAATCTTATCAGGAGAGATCTTAGAAAAACCCCACTGCCTTTCTTCAGCAGCACAGCCTGCCTATAAACACTCTTTTTTACCTCTGGTAACCTGTCCTGGATTGTGGAACGTTCTGCAAGGAATCCATCCATTGATTCAAAGTAACCTTTCTCCACACTGATGAATGCCTGGCAAAAAAGACAAGTCACAGTTTTAGCCTTAAGTATCAAATTTCTCTAGTTTGTATTCATAGCTTCCTGAACTGTCCATGTCTTAGAGATCACAGATATCACCTCCTCCCCACACACCCCTAAATACATAACAGTACAGACTATACTCAGATTAAGGAAAAACAGGTGCCTAATAAAGATGGCATTGTGCTGTTAAGAGCAGCTTGCTCACAGCAAAAGGGATATTTAACAACATCAATGACTTTATAGCTAACAGACAGCTACAACAACAGCAAAAGTAAATTGTCTGTTTGCTCTCTCTGATTAAAGTAAGTTTGTTATCATGTAAGGAGGAACATGTGATAGTGGCAGAAAAATAACCATAAAGAAGACCTACAGCTATTTTTCTGGCTCCATCACATCTCCTTCTTTCGTTACTATTACCAGTACCGGTTCCACTTGAAAAAGTTTAAAGTTTTTAGTTTTACGACCTTGGCAACACATGATAGTATTGGTCATATCAAAGGTGGGACCTCTGATTAATAGTCCATCTCCAATAGGACTTGATTCCATATAGAATCCACAGGGTCAGAGCCATGAAACTCGAGAAAGTTCAAAGGAAAAATCCCAATGTTTCCACTGGGATTTGAACCCAGTACCTTGTGCAAAAGCATTGTCACTAAGCCATGAAGCCCCCTTCCACCGCTCCGCTTTATCTGATTAACTAGCTTGGTGTATTGTTCATGGTGTTGATACTTGTTAGCCTAATTCTTCTATAAATAGCACTTCTGGCTTTAATATTTGGCTCTATATGAGTGTTGGTCAGACAGTCTATATAGGCCTACAGCTTCAAGAAAACACTTGCATGATGTTGACGGTGATCGTCACAAACCGTGTTAGTCAAAATCCCATTGTTTTGAAAAAATTGGAAAAGCCTGTTTCAACCAATTGAGGTAAATGGGTTGGGGGAGTGACAAATAGAAGCGTTTCCATTGGTAGTTTATTATGATAATGACATATATATGGTCATGAATCACCTTGACCTTGTGTTGTCATTCAGCCAACAATAACGATCAAGCTATTTTTGGACTCACATGGTTTGTGAGTTTCACTCTTTGTGTGTAATAGTGTTGTTTTTTAATTACTCAAGACAGAGCAACTGAATATACGAATAAAGCACTCTGTGTCATGCATTACAAAAGCTAAAAGGCATCAATTCATCAACAAAATATTTCTCAGACAATTCTTTTTTGTGTCAAATCATTTTTCACCTGAAAAAATAATTACCTGCTTGAGAACTTCTTTGACTTCTTCATCTGTAAATGTTGCCCTAAGCTGGCCCAGTAAGAGCTCTGCGGGAATGCGTTGCGCAGCAAAATCAGCCACACGTGTTCCATTATGACCGTCAAATACTCCATAAAGAAAACAGCCGTCATTATCATGTCTGTAAAAAAAATTTAAACAAAAATCTTACTTACTTATCCAATTCCCTTTTACCATTACAGTGTAGGGCCAGCACTATGAGGCTGGTTTTCTCTGGATCAATATACAAAGCCAAGCAGGTGATCAACCCACTGTGACTTTTGTGGTAGGGATTAATTTTGCCCTGACAGCGGCCCTGCTGCCTACTCTTATCGATTTTTAACTGCCAAGGGTTCTTTAACGTGCGCAACGTGCACACGGGACCTCTGAGTTTATCGTCTGTCTCCGATAGGACTAGGTTCTTTGATCCCACCTACCTGAATAGGATCAGGGGATATAGGTTTTCACCAAGTTTCACAGAGAAAAATAACCGACGCTGTCGGGAATCGAACCATGTACTTTTCGCTTCAGAGGCAAGAACTGTACCTCTGTGCCACTGGGACTGGAAACCCTAAACAAAAATCATCCTTTTCAAAAAATCTGTTTTAATTTTGTCTCATAAATCAACCATTTTAAATTGAATCAAATGCCAATGAAGTGCAAAAGGATTTGCTTGATTCTTTTGACCATATAATTTTTTCTAAGGCATTAATAAAATTTTGTTTTCAGTACAACTACAGAGGAATAAAACAAAACATGATTATCAATAACAATCAACTTTTACCTGAAATGGAAATTGCGATCTTCATATTCATGTGCTTCTCTTCTATTACCATCTTCCCTGTATATTTGATTGGTGGAGAGGCCGACACCAGACAACTTACAAACAGGCAAATCATCAGTCCAACTGAGAGCAGGATCCTGAATGATGAAATCAAAACCAATTGATGAAATCAAAACCAATTGATGAAATCAAAACCAATTGATGAAATCAAATTGAATATCACTGTAATATTATTTTCTGTATCTGTTGAACTAAAGAATGTGGGTATGAGGTCTGTGTTGTTATCTTCTATTTGTGATGAGAGCTGTTCTTGGGCATCGGTTTTCTGTAAGCAGTCACCGGTGAAAGCTGATCGCCTGTATCTACATGAAGTGCATTCTAATAACGTTTTAGTTATCAAAACAACACCAAATGTCTTTATATAGTTGGTATAGACGGCTTAAAGCATTCACTGTTGAATCACTTTATCTTTGTTTGAAATTGTTTATAGATTGGACACATTTATCTAAACGTATCTTGAATGTTTTCCACCTTCATCATTTTGAACGGCTAATCCAAACATTAGCAACAAATCCAGCAAAAATTGATCACACATAGATGGCTCTCTGGAATATTTTCCCTGTTTCTTTGTAGCATTTAATCCTCCACATATGTGGCAAAGATCGTTTTTAAAAGTTTGGTGCACGTCAACTGTGTGCTCCATTTTAATAGAGAAAGAGAGAGAGAAAACAATACAACACCACACCATTTTACAAATAAATTTGTCACAAATGACTTCCCCATAAATAAAGAATGGTTTTAACATGATACTAAAGGCCAAAAACACTGGCTTCAAAAGATGTAATTACTGATGTAATCTATTGGGAAACTTTTGACTACTTAATTTTTTTAATGAACCACTGAAAATTGAAACTTACGTCACAAGCCTCAGAATAGGCCTAATAAAACAGTATAATATCTCAACAGTGGGTTGATCACCTGCTTGGCTTAATATCTTGATCCAAAGAAATCCAGCCTCATAGTGCTGGCCCTACACTGTAATGGTAACAGGGAATTGGATAAGAAAGAAAGAAAGAAAAAAGAATATATCAACAATGAATAAACGCAGAAACATCAAATTTTGTACACTCTATGGCGAAGGCATTGAGGATTATGCTGAGATAAAGACATTGCGACAGGCTTTAGTGATTCCGCTGGTATTTAATGATTTGATTTCTCACATATTTTGTCTTGCGGGGTCGGTCAATTAACCCCTGGTGACCCCGTGCGCAGGCAGCTGTCAGCGGTAATTAATGGGCTTGCGGTCGCTTATCTAAAATGCTGTTTTCGAGGCGAAATGCGAAGCCGTGCGCTAACCATTGGGTCTAAGCATTTATCGAAATCATCCACCCCCAATGATATGCCCCATCCTCTTATATATTTTCTGTCACACAAGTGAAAGAAATCAAAGAGTTCAAAGACATAAGATTATAGCCACCCTTGCTTTTGTTAGATTTGTCCTCACTAGCAACGAGAGCAAATCTCTTTTGGTAGTGTAATCAAAGATGATCCAATGGCCAGTTGCTAAAAGTCTATGAGCTGTGACTCATCTCTCCAGTGATGAGACGATGCGATTGTTTGTTCTGGACTGTATAGAAGACGCATGTTGTCATCCCTTGCGGGTTAGGGGCACCGCTTAATGATTGAACAAAGGTGGCTGCAGCTATCTGCTAGACCCACAATCAGTGTAAGGCTATTAGAGACATGCAAAAATCATTTAAGCAAAGTGTGAAAGCATAAAAAAAAGATGAACGAAAATGTGAGGCAAGGTGTCGCTGGCTTTGCGATATCCAAAGTGAGTTGCAAATAACCAGTGACTTTTACTTTTATGTAGAATTAATTCTGTTTCATAAGAAAAGTTGTGATTAAGCGGTATTTGCGATACCTAATTGCGATTAAGCGGAGTCGACTGTAAATGTAGAGTGTTTTGGGTTTAATCCCTACTCAGCTAAACACAAAGGCAAAGAATGTACATAGAACTTAGATGAAAAACAATCAGAACTGAGAATACTGAGATAGAGTAGACATGTCTAAAGTGGTATTATACCTCTTTCTTTCTTATCCAGTTCCCTTTTACCATTAGAGTGTAGGGCCAGCACTATGAGGCTGGATTTCTGTGGATCAAGATATTAAGCCAAGTGATCAACCCACTGTGACCTTTATGGTAGGAATTAATTTTGCCCAGACAGCGGCCTTTCAGCCTACTCTGTTCGATTTTTAACTGCCAAGGGTTCTTTAATGTGCGAAAAATGCACACCGGACCTCAAAGTTTATCGTCCGTCTGTGATAGGACTAGGTTCTTTGATCCTACCTACCTGAATAGGATCAGGGGAGTGGTATGTTTTCACCAAGTTTCAAGGAGAAAAATATCTGTCGCTGCTGGGAATCGAAACCAGTACCTTTCACTTCAGAGGTGAGAACTGTACCTCTGCGTCACTGGGACCCCGGTATTATACACGTCTTTTTTCAAAAAGAAGACCCTCTAGTATGGCTCTTTCAACAAATACGCATGTGTATGTCTTTTCACAGGTCTGGAACTTTAAATCATCACTATCATCTATCCTGAAACCAGGTCAACAAAGACCAAAACAACTTTCTAAGTCATTGTTGACTTTAATTAATAAACTCAATATTTTCCCGAGAATCACTCACAATAATATTTCACTTGATATGAATAACAATTGGAAACCATCGAGAAGCTTTAAAATAAAGTTTTAATCTTAAACATTGAGTTTGAGGCGTGAATGAAGAGGGTGAGTCCCTCTGTCTTGATCACAGAACTTTGTTGTTCTTTCTTTCTTATCATTACAGTGCAGGGCCAGCACCATGAGGCTGGATTTCTCTGGATCAAGGTATTAAGCCAAGCAGGTGATCAACCCACTGTGACTTGATCACAGAACTCGTATATTATAATCTGATGAAGCAGGGTTGCTGACTTAGTCTAACTCTCTCTGAGAAGTTATTTCAGATCTGTATTCATCAGGCTCATCAGATTCAGATCAGCTCATTCACGGTTTAAAAAACCCAACTTACCTGTATTCCTAACGATAACCCGGGCCCACCGTTACTGAGAGGCCCATTCGCCATAACTCTGGGAGGGATCTGGGGAAATGAGCAACAATTAGATACCCATTGTCTTGATCTGACGTAGGGGGAGATGTTGGGTTTATATTCTATTTTTTTTCTCCACTCTCAATTCTATCTCTATTATTTCCCCTTTCTCATGGGTAATGGGTACCAAATATTATCTTTGTTTGTAAAGAGCTCAATCATCGAAAACAGTCATGACAAATATTGCTTACTACATACAGTAAACATTAATTTGTAATAATAATCTTTGATAATATTATGTGTAATTCCATGTTGCATACCCACAGCAAGTAAAAAAGCTCAAACATATTTGGACTGTTTTCAGTGAATAAACAATTGATAGGCTTTACCAACTTCAAATTGAAACTCCTTTCAAAAGGTGAGTTCATTTTTATCGGACTTTCTAAGTATCAACTGAAGCACTTCGTTCTACCTTCAACCCTTTGCTAGAGGACAAAACAAAACTTGTGACGAGCCGACAAATTGGATAAGAGCGCACGTTGTGTTTGCAATTTTCTCAACTTTCATTCTTCTGTGGCTTCCTAAGTACTTAATTATTTTTTCCCATTCCACCAAAAGCCTTAACTGTCACCAGACGTGGTTGATATTAGATATCTAGATAGTTAATACGTTTTTTTTAGAGAGTGTCTAGATAATAGAGACCCAACTGAGACCTTAGTAGTAGAGATCTTTCAACCCTGCAAAAGGGTTTGGAGTTTATTTATCACGCAACGTCTAGACCTCCTTGTGCCGCGGTAGTAAATCTATGTGTAGTGCTGACAAACTCTTCTGATGCCTGCATGGTAAATCTATACGTTGGTTGTGACCTATAGAATGGAAACATTCTAAAATCTTTTAAAGAATGGTCAGGAAACTTTTAGGTTAATACAATTCTCAATCAGACTTTAACATTCGCAGTGTTAAGGTCCCATAATCTTTGTAAACGTTTTGTTGTGAGTGAGTCTGCTATTTCTCATGTTCACCTGTAAAATTCAATTTAGACAAGAGTTATTTTTCTTTCCAAGGCCTTTTAAAATCTTTGGGCCTAAAGTGGTTTTTAGTAGAATTCATTACTTTTAGATTTTAGGAATATTATGTAAGATATTGCAAAATTTTTAAAGATATGATTCTTAGCATGTCAAACTGCTTTGATGGCAAATCACTGATTTGTTTTTACATGTCCTTGTTCATATAATGCAGTGCTTCATCAAGTTGGTAATTTGGTGAATTGTGTCCTTTCCGTTCCTAAGTCATCATGTAGGGTTAGTGAATAAATGAAAATATTTAAACTGTCAAAGGAAGGTGATGTAGAACATTTCGGGTTAATACCCTTCCTCAGCTATAGATAGCACGGAAGACAACATAAAGCATGTAACACAGCTATTTGTAAAAAAGCTTGCACACAACAGTTTTTGCCTGGCTTTTCAACCAGAAGAATGCTCCTTAACACAACTGATTTACAGCCTTTTTTACAGATCTGTTACATATTAACCCCTGTACCGCTCATTAGTCCAACAGGAAGTCCAGAGCCAAAAGCGTGGCTTTGCAACTCCAACTACACAGTGAAAGTGAGAGCTGTGTATGAGAACAAAGCGGTTGACACGTGTTTATCGCGAAGCAACCACATTGTCTGTTTGGGAGTATTGTTATCTGATTGATTGTTATTTATAGATTTGACCGGGCTTTCTCTGTGATTGCTATTAAT
This sequence comes from Tritonia tetraquetra, assembly GCA_030265355.1. Taxonomy (NCBI): domain Eukaryota; kingdom Metazoa; phylum Mollusca; class Gastropoda; order Nudibranchia; family Tritoniidae; genus Tritonia; species Tritonia tetraquetra. The sequence goes on from JARBEQ010255854.1 coordinate 12,106, forward strand.
AGTAAATGGGAAACTTTCATCATAAAGGTAGAGGTAGTTAGAGGTCGCCACCCTACATGTAGTGCCTGCGCGCTTCTCAGTTGAAACCGCCTCGCTAGAGTTAGTCGCCTCGCGTGTCAAACAAGTTGGGCGTAAGCGGTACAAGGGTTAACTGAAATGTCACGTCTTTTCTCTTTTCAAAGTTTTTACGTTTTCATTTTAATCAAGTTCATTTGGTTTATAACTTCCAGCAGCCCCCATTATATTGTCCTTTTCTAAGGAACATGGAACTTATTTGAGATAACATTTGATCATGTTCATTTTTTCTGTTGTCTCCAGTTTGAAATGTAAAGAAGATGCCTAAATGCCCAATGTCTGGTCAAATGAATCGTTTGCTTTGGACGAGGCAATTAGCCAAACAGCATCATGGATCATCATCCATGAGGCTCCAAAACAACAAAGTCAGCAATTGGAAAGATTTTACCTGGTCTAAGAGGAGGCACAGACGAAATGTAAGACATCAACTTATTTGTATTTTTTTTCCTTTTCTGTTCACAATTGGGAGTTGCTCATGTCTTGAAAATTTCATTCCAGAAATGAATTTGATTGTTTTTGCTTTTTTTCTGTTCAATCACTTTCGATGTGAAATATTTCATCAATCAGTATCAATGACCTCTCTAACATTAATTTAGCATTTCCAAAGAAAATCAATTGACTGTTCTCTCTCTCGCTTGCTCTTTCTCTCTCTCTCTCTAACCTTCTATTCAGGTTTTTTTTGCGCTTTGTAGTGTGAGGACAAATCTGACATGCTGAACGAAGAGAAGTAGGTTAGTGGAACTGTCATTGGTGAGTTGCCGTTTCCACAACCTGCTAATCAGCAATAGTCTGTACACATACATTTCTCTCTCACACTTTTTTCTTTCAATTAATGAATTAAAAGCAAACAAACTGCATTGGTCTTTCTGTTTTTCAATTTGTCTTTTAGTTTGTCCTCTCAAAAGATAATTTTGATTTATAAAACAAGAACTAAAACCTTATGAGATATATGATTATTTTTTCATTTTCAGCTTGCAACAAAAGCAGCTCCATCAGCAGCAGCTGTAGCTATTGAAACTTTACCTGGAACTAATGTGAACAACAGTGATAGTAGATCAGGAAATGACAACACAGAGATTAGATACACGTATCAGTGTATTGACAAAAATGAGCCTGTGTCACTTCATTTCAAGAAATCGGGACACCTCGTTGAGGTGAAAGCCAAACATGTACCAACAGATCTAGTTGTTTTTATACCCAAAAGTCAGGATCTTTATCTACTGGATAAGCTTTCGTCAAGCAGTCTCAAGCAGATACTTGATGGCGGTAACGTTTCCTCATCATTGCAAGTCAGAGTGAAAGATGAACTGTTGGACAAGACAAACCCTGGAGTTAATATTGAGTCAATTCAGGATTTAACTTGGAGAAAGCAAAGTTTGGATTTGAAGAAACTGCCAACTTATTATAAAATGCTTTCCAAAATAAGGCTGACAGGTAAATTGTTTTTTATAGGATTAACGAGTAGATCATGTTGGCATTTTGAAAAATAGAATTCCATCATATTAAAAATATGTTTTAACCTGACAAGGGGGTCCCAGTGGCGCAGAGGTACGGATCTTGCCTCAGAAGCGAAAGGTACATGGTTCACTCCCGGCAGCGTCGGTTATTTTTCTCTGTGAAACTTGGTGAAAACCTATATGCCTCTCCCCTGATCCTATTCAGGTAGATGGGATCAAGAATCTAGTCCTATCGGAGATGGATGATAAATTTGGAGGTCCTGTGTGCATGTTGCACACGTTAAAGAACCCTTGGCAGTTTAAAATCGATAAGAATAGGCAAAATTAATTCCTGCCACAAAGGTCACAGTGGGTGGATCACCTGTTTGGCTTAATACCTTGATCCAGAGAAATCCAGACTCATTGTGCTGGCCCTACACTAATGGTAAAAGGGATTTGGATAAGAAAGAAAGTTTTAACCTGACACCAAAAGATTAGAAAGATGTTAAAGAAAGTAAGGTTGCTCAAACTGTCTCTTGGGGGAGTATTGTGGACTATGGAATGACATTAATTAGCCAAGGAATCAAATGATTTAGATCAAAATCATGTTGTTACTGTTGTAAAGCAAACCACATACTATAACTACTAGTTTTCCAAAACAGCTGAAAATTCAGGATTTTCCTTGACCTTCAACTTCAACACATCTTGTGATGATGTCAAAGCTATTCAACTGGACAATTAAAAACATGAGAAATAGAATTTAGAATACAAGTACTTAACAATTGTCTTAAATCTGTGTTTTGTCTCTCCTGTAAAAGGAACGGCAACAGACCTTTATCTATGCTTAAGACACTGATGATATCCATATATATATATTATTTTATTTATTTCTTTTAAGATTATTTTATTTATTTCTTTTAAGATGAATTAATTGATGTTTCCTCTTTTCCAGGTCTTGTTGTCCTAACAACCGTGGCTGGCTATGCTATAGCTCCTGGTGCATTTGATTTTTCCACCCTTTTCTTTTGTACTGTGGGTACTGGTTTAACATCATGTGCTGCAAATGCTATTAATCAAGTGAGTTCAGGCTAGGAGTTTTTATTCATTTGACATCATCATAGTCTACCCAGAGTAGAAGAACCTCCCAGTTTTTATCAATTGCTGAGGGAGTACCCACGACGAGGGGTACAGTGATTTGTTCACTGGCTTGTTTTTGATAAATACTGCTCAGGGTGCCAGTAAAGAGTTGCGGATACACTGGGATGATCACCTGCTTGTCCAAACTGCTTTGATCCATAGAATTTCCGGCTCTGTGTTCATTCCTGTTTGGTGGTCGTGGTGCCTGCATTTATGACAGGTATTTTTTGTGCCTTTCACTTCATGGCTGAACAAAGTGCTGACCCACTGCTATGCGGTATTAATGGTGTTTGGTCAAACAAACAAAAAAACTCAATTGACTCAAAGATAGGATCAGAACAATACTCTCAGTTTTCTTTCATTTTTTAGTTTCGAAATTAAACCAAGTCCTTATGTGCAGATTTCACCATGAACTTGACCTCAGCAATTCCCAGACCAAATCCAGTGTCCAGAGTTCATGATTTTTTATAATGATATTTTTTATGTTAGTGTTCTGTAACAGTTTTATGGTATCATGGCTGAACATAGGGATGACCCGACACTGCTCTGTGGTATTAATGGAGTTCAATCAAACAAACATTATCTGAATATCGTTGACGAGAGAGGGGACTTGCGAAATCATGATTTTACGAACTGATTGACCGTCATGCAAAGTTCTAATTTGACTTTGTGTAGAGATATCCGGATCTTTGACATGTGCACTATAATGCATTTGGTGTGTTTATCAGTGATTTCCCGTAGCCCAGCTTCTGTCCGCCAGTCTCGAGATAAGTACATAGTACCCTCAATGCGGTTCGGTGTGGCACTAGGTCATGACATTCAGTAGTTGGGTGGGGGTGTTGTGATTTTGGTCTGTCTCTCTTTCTCTCTCTTTCTTGTTTATTGAAGACTAAAAACCTATCGACTTTAATTACCACCATACCATTTTAATGGTCAAGTGATTTTATGGATGACCACCGCAGAACTCATAATTTGAGAAACACTGGGTGCAGGGTGATTTCGTGAGAGGTTTCTGGTGATTTTAGTGGAATTAGTTGCAATTGAATTGATCAAACACAAGTTAATGTCATAAGTTCTACCCATCTGATATTTGTGTTTATAGAGTGTGGTTTTACTGCTGTGTAAAAACAATGATTCATATAAAATTCTTATAAAATCATATATGTATCCTGATTTATGTATTCTGCAATCACAGATTTTATATGACTTTCTGTTTATTTCAGTTTCTGGAGATTCCATATGACTCACAAATGAATCGCACAAAGAACAGAGTTCTTGTTAAAGGATTTTTGAGGTAATAACAAAGAGTATGCATTTGTTTCATAACATTGACTTTGATGCTATGGGTTGTTCTGGATCTGTAGTCAACAATTTGGTTACCTTTTACCTTAAGAAAATACAGTATACTATTTTAAGTTGAAGTCGCTTGAGTTGATCTTCGGTTGAGTTGATTTTTTTCTTTGGAACAAGCACAAATTTTATTTAAATTTCGATGCGTTGACTTCAACACAATCATCGCAACGCATAAGTTGAACTAAGTTTATACTCCCTGATCATTCAATGTCTATATAAAAATAAAATGGATGAGTTGATTTTTGTTTCATTGTGATTCCAAGGTTGCACTAACCAACAATGTGAAAATAGGCACAACGTTTGGATCACCCATTTTGTCATTCTACCCACACATCTTTCTTTTACTGTGACAGATTTGCCATTTATAGGGATTAAACCTAAATCACTCAAATTTGTTGGTAAAAATTCATACATGATACAAATTGTCACCGGTTGTGTTGTACTTCGATTGCCGCTCCCCCAACGACATCAGCCTAAGCGTGGCCGATTGAAGATACATGCATTTTACCTTCAAGTCCTAACAAAATTTGCTTGTAATGTAAAAAAAATGGTTATTCCATAAGGTTCATGTTTATGATACAAGAAATTTGAACCACCAAGGTACTGTTATAAATTCCTTTCTGTCCTTTGTATTGAAATTCATTAAGTTCTGTGTAAGAAACATTGTCGAAAGATTTTGAAGTAGAAGATAATTGCCAAACTATACTTTATCCTTTGAGGCATTTACCCGCTTTAAGAAGATTTGTAAACAACATATAAGATCAGGACAATTACTATTGAGGAGAGCAAATAGAAAGACAACAAATTAGATACTTTGGTCATGTAAACAAAAAGAGTGATGAGAGAATAGCCAAACAAGTGTATAATGTTAAAACTTCAGGTAAAAGACTGAGATGGGAAGAGGAAGTATCGGAAGCCCTAAAAATTACAAATCTATCCTTACCAGACGGAAAGAGAACATGCCAAGGCAGGGTAGTTTGTAGGAGCACTATCAATAACAGCAAGAACATTTAAACCTAGAGATACAAAAAGCTAAAATGGGAAAATGATTAAGGAAGAATGTTTGTTTGTTTATATTTTTATTATGAATGTTTTTTCTTTATTGTATTTAAATTTTACTTTGTTGTCAACATCCAGTCCTCTTCATGCTGTGAGTTTTGCTGCAGTATCAAGCTCTTTGGGCCTGGCTATGTTGTCTTTGGGTGTCAATCCTGTGGTGGCAGCGTTGGGTGCTTTCAACCTTGGTCTCTACACCTCTGTGTACACACCCATGAAACGCACCTTCATCATAAACACATGGGTCGGGGCTGTGGTTGGAGCCATTCCCCCAATGATGGGATGGGCTGCCTGCACTGGGAGCCTGGACTTGGGTATGGAAAGACAATTTGAATTTTTGTGTAACCGCTTTATATAGATTACACTGCAGTCAGCTTAAGATAAACCCTTAAGAACCAGAAATAAAGTTTATCTCAATCGGGGCTAGGTTGAGCCATGTTGCGATTAAACTTTGAAAAATGGGTCGGATATCAAGATTTATAGTTTACAGCTATTGATAATTACGTCTCACCGAAGAATGCGTTAAAAAAAAATTCTGGCGATTTTTGTATATTTTTTTAATGCACTCTCGTGACCATTCTCAGATTTTCGTGGAGCGTTTTCTCAAATATCGTTTAAAATCATAAATTTCCCCACAGCTTTTTTATTTCTAAAGCTATCAACTTGAAATTTGCTTTAAATTATAATCTCATAAAGATAAACATTTGAATAACCAATAATTGTGATATCTTAATACCTTTTTATTTACAGATATTTTTGTTGTTAAACTTGCGAACAATTTATGATTTTTCATACCCTGTAACTAAGGTCTTGTTACTCCATTTCAAATTACCCATTATTTATTGCTTGATATATCGTAGAGGAAGCTTTGTACAAAATTTCAAGAAAAGCCTTAGGAAAAAATGTAAAGGTGTAAAATTCAATATGGCCGCCACATATGTTGCGTAATATTATACACAATTCTTTTTTTTCAAAATAGCACTTTTTAGCCTCAGTAGATGACTGTTGATAGTTTAAAGAGCTTAAAGCCAAAAAAGTAGGGAAATGAAGACATTTAAAAAAAATAGCACTTGGCGTTAGCACTTAAAAAACACCCAACAGCACATTGATGCCCCGAATGACAAAGTCCATGAATAGCCAACAGCGCTTTGAGGCACCGGGATGATTGTCTTGAGCCCGTTGAGCTGATTTTTTTTCAATTAATATTTTTTATTTATTTATTCTGCAAATCTATTGCAGAACCAATTAAATAAATGAAATGTGTATTCATGTTAGAATGTTTTGCGAAAGTTTGATCGTGTTTAGGGAAGAAATGTAGTTTTAACAATTTTTGTACTTTTTGTTCTTGGTTTGATGCCTTGCCCCAAAAAGTGGTTGGCATTTGGCTGCAGTTCTTGGCAAGCGGTTTTGGTAGTTAACTCATTGCCTCCCATTGCGACATACTCCATCGCATCCCAATCTGACATTGAAATGAAATAAATGATAAATAGATAAACCAGAAAATACTGAGTGTGAGGAGCCACCAAATTGGTCAGTGACTTTGGTTTCATTAGATATAAAAGCTCTACTGCAGCAGGTGGAAAAAAAGTCTTTAAAAAATGTCATTAGGCTGGAAGCCAGTTGTGTCAACTAACACTCTGAATCCAGGTCTTTCTACTAACTCAGGCAGTTCAGGAACACCAAAGAGTCACCATTATCAAGCATAATCCACTCCCAAACATTAGCACTACTATCCGCACCTTGCCCACCACACCCACCTTCTCCAGTTTCACGAAAACCCGGTCCTGAAGCTTGAATTTCTGATTTAGCCATGTTAGATGAGTCTGACAATGACCCATGTCATAACTTGACCAGGAATCAACCCTTTCATTGTTGATTTCTAATCCTGTCATCATGACCACAAACTTGAGTGTCATCTTCCTCCACAATGCGGAAGTAAACAATAGTTGTCAACAACAACAACAAACTAAAATTCGACCTTTCACACTGAAAAAATTTCGTAAACAAAGATCCAGGTCACTGGATCAGGGGATGTCACCAAAATAATTCCCAACACTCGTTTAGTAATAGTAATACTCGAGTTACTTTGCTTCGACCGTTTGCGAAAACAGTGGCACGTTATGGGTAAGCAAATTGGTGGCGACTAGAGGTGTCTGGGACACGTTAAGTCTTAAAGGTTTATCTTAAGAGAGGTTATTTTAAGTGGACTGCACTGTATATCATAATGGTATTTACGTTGATTCACCTGAACACATTTTATGATTTTCAAAACATTTGAATTTGATTGGAAGATCTTTATAGAATTTGCATTTTTTTAAGGTTTAATAAGAGTTTTGTTTTTCTACTTGATTTTGGTTGTTCTGTTGCTAATCTTTCTTGAAATGTTCTTTTAGTTTGAAATGACTTTTAAAAATCCAGTATAAAGTGTGTATTGAGCTTGAAATCTTGGGTAGAAGGAAACATTAAGGTCTTACAGATGATGAGGTGATTGTTGCCTTATGTTTAGATATATTGAATTGTTTCCTTATGTTTAGATATATTGAATTGTTTCCTTATGTTTAGAT
>JARBEQ010255866.1:0-10821 GCA_030265355.1 Tritonia tetraquetra
TGGAAGAGTCATTTCCCTTCCCTTAGTGAGACCCATTGTTTATCTTGGTGTCAGGCCAGTGGCGAATGAGTTAATGACAAATTAGTACCGGTACGGTCTTTCAACACACGTCTCATTCTATCTACTTGCTAGGACTTGCTGAACCCCCCACCCCACCAAATATAAATATACATTTTGGGGTAAAATCAGAACAGAGAAACATCTACTTACTTATTTCACAGCGATGCCCATAGAAACCAGTGTTTGAGCATTCACACTTGAAAGTACGTCTGTGCGCATCTGTGGTTATAGGTGAACATAGTCCATTGTGTTCACATGGCCTGTAAAGCGCACAAACGTTGCTCTGTCCTGTCGAGTAAATATTTTGTAATGACGTTATAGAATGTCAAAAAAAGTATGAAAAAGTTCTCCGTTAGCCATCATTAACCGTTAGCATAAACTCAATGACGGTCAACCACTCAGTTTTAGTTTGAACTCAAAACTCAACACCTAGTCTTAGAGTCTTTTCAATACTATATAATCCAAAATAAATCATAGCCCTTCATTTAACTTACAAAACACAACACATTTTGACATCTTCAGCTTCAGTAATTCAAATCCCCTCAACTAATTCATCCTGTACAATTAAACCCATGCAACACAAAGTTGAATTTTTAACATGTACTTCAGGGCTCTAACTGTATCCTTGATAAAAACAATGTTTCTTATAACAAAAGTTTGAAGTTGTCAGGTTTACACACTATAGGCCAAAAAAAGTCGGGACCTCTGGTTTATACTATGAAATCTATAGGGCCATAGCCATAAAAACTGAGAAAGCCCAAAGGAGAATATCACGCTTCACCGGCTTCAAACCCAGGACCTCCAGCACAACGCGAATACAATACCACCTTGCCACAACATCCTCCCAACAGGTCTTATGCTAACCACTGAAACCTACAAATTTATAGAGCTTGGTGCAAACATTGTGCCTGATGCAAATATACAAACTCTTCTTACAAAGAGAACTGAATACACATCATGGTATATTTTCTTTCTTCTTTTTGGTTGACATTTCCCGAACCTTTGAAAAATATTTTTAAAATTCAACAGTTTATTTTTTTTATTTTCTTCTTCTTCTCGATCACTCAGATAGACACGCCGACTTCTCGTGTGAGGCAGCCATACGTTATAGGTCCTCCAGGTCACCACAGAGTTTCCTTGCCAGCACGGTCCCCGCTGTCCAGGTTCGCTGCCTAAGGTCTTCCCCTCTTGGGCATGTCTGTAACAGATGTTCCTTTGTCATATTGCCGGTCTGACAGGGGCACTGGGCCAACTGGCCGATGCGGATTGGTGTAGAGGAGATGGTTCATTTTATTGTGGCCAATCAGCAACTTGAAAATTACCACCTGCTTTTTATTTTAAAATTATTCGAATTCAAATTAAGCGACCAATATTCCCCCCCAGCTTTGAGTCACAATTACCCACCATGGAAATCTTGCAAGCATTCATATACACTGTCATAAGGAAAAGGGCTTGTGCATCCATAGGCTTCTTCTTGCTGACACGATCTTGACTTGTAGTTGATGCGGCATCCTTTGAACTTGTGACTGCATATATAATCTTCAATTGTCTCAGACACTGTTGTTGGAAAAATTAAATACAAAATTCAATGTCAATAAATATTGTTACAATTTGTTTGTCACTGTCAACTGTCATGTAAAAAAGGATACAAATACAAATATAAGCCCAAACATTCCACTATTATTGTTTTGACCAATATCTTTCTTTCTTAGTAGTATTCTTACCATTACAGTGTAGGGCCAGCACTATGAAGCTGGATTTCTCTGGATCCGGATATTAAGCCAAGCAGGTGATCAACCCTACCTTACACCGAAAGGTACTAAAAGGTTATTGATAAAGAAAGAGGTGATCAACCCACTGTGACCTTTGTGGTAGGGAGGGATTTATTTTGCCCGGACAGCGGCCTTCTCTTCTCTTCTTGATTCTTAACTGCCAAGGGTTCTTTAACGTGTGCCCTTTTAAAAATTTTGTTTAAAGATGATGGATGCTGATGTCTCCTCCAACTCTTTGCAATAATGTAATAAACTTACAGACAAAAATAACAAAATTAAATCTCTCAACAAAAGCAATACTTACGTCCTTCTTTTACTAATGCAAGCATACATAGCAAGCACAAAGTCTGCAATGACCATTTCATCTTGAGCGGGGCTTGAAACGTATTTAATTAACAAAACACTGTGCATAAACTAATGAAGAGATACCGAGCAATGTGCTTGCTTTAGCAAAATTTCCGAAGAGAAAATAAAAGTGTTCTCCACACTCCACAGCCAGAGACCTGATTTTCCGGTATTGTCAGTTGTCTAGATTCAGATAGAAAAAGTCGTAAGATCGATTATTATCTAAAGCTGGGCGCAGTCCTACTTTTTAAATAACTTTTTCCAGGTTAACTGATTACAAAGAACTGGGTCGACCCTGATTTTCAAGCCTTATTTAGAAGCCACCCACCCAGTTCGCATATCATAATTTTTTAATTAATGAAAATGGAACCAGTACTGATGATACTATGGATTAACCAGGAGCGAATGTGTGCCAGTGCCAGAAAAGTCAGCCAAAGAGAAAGAAGAAAATTGACATGTCGAAATGGGGGATTAAACCCACGCTTGCCTCGCCAAACCTTTAGAGCGATATGAGGAAATCGACTTAACCAATGAGCCACCGCTACTCCAAAAGAGTTGTACCCTATATTCCCAGATTCTGTCGCCACAGACCACAGACTTCTACTTTGACACAGACGACAGTCAAGTTTCCGTACGAGTCATGCTGTGGGTTATAATCACGTGACCTTGGCGGGACAAACGACAATAACAAACAAACAAATATGGAAAACAAGAGTAGCTCCGGTGGTAGTACAGTTAGACCAAAGATCATCAATAATAAGATAATCAACTCAGTGACTTTTACCGAGGCCGCTTGAGAGTAATGCCCCTTTATTAGCGTGTGTTCCCAGACTTCGCTTATTGTTTTGGTGCGTTCAATACTTGATACAAAATGACATGGTCGTAATGGATTCTTTTATCAAAATTATGTGTACTAAAAAAATATCGCACAAAAAACATAAAATGATTTTTATCCGGTGCACACTATGACACAACTATCACACAAGGTACAAGGGAAACAACTCTTAACATTTCCTCACTCATTATTACATAGTAAAATATGCCGAGTTGACTCTCTTCTTATTGTAGATTGGTTGGGCTCTCCGACATGGTGTCAAGAAACCAGTCTTGTTTGACGTTCTCTTTGCCCATGATGTTATAAGCTGTGGAACTAGTGTAGGCTTGCGTTGTCATGCACTGTGACAACGGTAAACGGGACAAGTCAGGCTGTAACAACTATCGCGGTATCTCTCTTCTGAGTGTCGATGTTTGATCCTCATTATTAAGGTCACCCCTAACCGAGCCCCCATCTTCTTCTCGATGCGACTGTACCAGAGAGCCGCGTGTGTGATACCCGACAGAATAAAGGGACAGTCGACATCACATTCGATGAATGTTTGAAATATGTAACAGTACAGACGAGGTGATTTTTAAAAAGAGGCTTAAAACGTTTGCAACTGTGTTGATAATCAATGATCCATTTTCACATGCTTTTGTCATTACGTTGTGCGATGTATTTGTGCGATGTACGTTGAAATAGTTTTATAGTCCTAGTATGTTTTAACTTCATGATGTGTAAACATTGCTCGTCACTGCCCATGTTTCTGTGATATGCGCCTTGAGCTATTAAGTATGGAATAAGGCGCTCTAGAAATAAACTTTATTATCATATTCCTATCTGGCCTGAAACTATCCCACTATGGACAACGCTCCACGGATCTACCCTGGAGATGCAGAAGACCATCGAGTTTCTGGGCCAGATTGGGACCAGCCCATGAAGAAGACTGAATGTGGGAACGAATAATAATAAGAACTTAAGTCTTGATTTGAACTTGGATTCAAAAGCGAAGACGGGTCATCCGTTAGCTCTGGTCGACCCTATGAACTGGATATCCAAGTAAATAGAAATAACTGGTTATCCAGATTTAGATTCGGACTTCCGCTCAGCACACATATTCTCTTACTTCGATATTTCTTCCTACTTGGAAGAATATTTTTGGAACTCTTTGTTGCTTCCGGAGCAAGAAAGTAGAAAGAAAGAGTGTGGAGAGTGGGGAAAGAAAGCCGAGAGTAAGAGTAGCTTGACGTGAAAGCACACAAATCACAGCACAAGGTCTTTGAGACTACTAAAGAAAGACGATTCCTTCATTTATTTAGAAAACTGAATTTCATATTTCAATGGCTGAGAATCAGGTTGTCAGTGCATTCCCAATGCCCCCAATGCAGTATGTCAATCACTACACAGACGAAAACATCAAAAGAGGCAAAGCTCCTTTACCACCATCGATAATTCAGGTGATTTTAAAACAGTTGATATTATAGGTCTATCTACTAAGATTATAACGGCAGATCCGTTGAACGGAACAGCAAAGTCAAGGAATGATGATATCTAGGTCTGTCTAAAGCTTTTACTTTTACCTATATTGGCATTGGGGCTCAATATGAATGTGGGAACACTCAGTGTCAGCAGACTGGTGTGTTGTGCTTCTACCTGGCATACACTCAAACTTCTGGTTGGTAAAGATTTCCATCTCCCTTGTTATCAGATGTGTTTGTCGTGGTATCAGCCATTGTAACATCACGCTGTTCCTGTGAATCATGAAGTGGAAGGGCATCTTTATCTAATCCTCCTTGTCCTAGATTGTTTGTATGGCATGGTGTTACTAGTTACATGCAGTAGGAGCAGGATGGTTTAAGTTTAACGAGTTATTATCGTTGTCAGCATGTTCTGTTTTGCTAGACTGTCTTATATATTGATGTTTTTAGATGTTTGCAGGGAATCCCCGAATACTTTCAGATCAGAATGAGACCAGATAATATCAGTATCGTCAATTTCAAATCCACACTGCCAGTTGATTCTAATCGTTTACGTTCATATTGTCGCTATCTCTTTATGGGAGTAAAGAAAATACCCCCCTTTGCGATTGCTTGAATTGAACATGTTTCTGTAGGCATATTGATATCGGCAGGCTGTGCAATGTATGATTGGAAGGACAAGGATGTGCAATTGTTAAAAAGCGGATATGAAACTGGATGATAAGGACGACGATGACTAAATCATGCTCTATGCACTTTACAAAGGTTCTCTGACGGACCTTTTCCAATCATAATACCATCTCTACTCCGAGAAGCATATAGCTGTCATTTTACAGATGCATCACTCTTGCATTTTCAGCATCAGACATAGGCCTACCACTGATTCGGTTATCATTTTACATCTGAGTGGGTTAATAAAGATATGTAAAGAGATTTTTCTAAGAATGATAGAGGTTCGAACTATTTACTGTGGGATCAGAAAACAACTGACGTCTACCACGGCACCAGTAGTTACAGCAAAATGATAGTATGGTGACAGAGCTGATCATAATCCCGTAGATAAGATAATCCCGTAACAAATTACTTTCTGTGCCGGTGCCAAATGGATATTATTATGCTGAACCTATCGTGCAGAAATCCCAATCTTTACGTTTCTTCGCTTATTCTGATATAAATAGTATTACGTTACAAATCAGTAATACATTTTAAGTAAAAATTCATAGACATATCATCATCTGAATCCTCCGTTGTTATGAAATCAGCGAACTAACCAGTGCAACATTCCTGTATGGATCCCTATAAGGTCTTACTTAAGCAAAAAGTATTCTTTGCCCAAAATATACCAACAACCCTGTATGTGTAGATGCAGGATTGGGTTCAATTGAAACTACCAAGCACCACTATCAAGCACCACTACCAAGCACCACTATCAAGCACCACTATCAAGCACCACCCTAACTAGGTTGTTCATCTAACAATGTCTGTAAAAAGTGTGAATGTTGTATTGGGTTCATGTATTGAGCTACAGGTCTAAGATTTTGACACAAGATGCACCATGTCAAACTTGGCAGGAAAAGCCAAAAAGGTCAATTTCGGAAAAAGTGTGGGTTACAGTTACAGGAGTTTTGTATTCAGCCGACGATATATGTGTGAAATCCAATAGAGATTCTTCAAAGCAAAGTTCACCATCCTTTTTTTTTCCCTTTGGACTTTGGTGTTTTTTACTTTATTGACTGTTTTATTTCTCCACAGGACTCGTACACAATGTTTGGAGCTCATTTCTCTGTGGATGATGCCATTGTTTTACCATTGGAGGCTTCAGGGTGTCGCAGACTCTATCCACTCAACTATGACCATAAAAGGGAGTTGAAAAAATTAAACCATTCTATCCTTGTGAGTGTTAATCTGCCATCTTTAACTGTTTGCAACTTGCTATAAATAACTTTTTAACCCTTTCGTTGCCACGGCTCTGAGCTCGAACTGTGTAGCCTTTGCAGCAGATTTGAGGATAAATCTGAGAAAACGACCCGGTGCAGAAAGAAATTAATCTCTCCTAAACTTGATGAGATAACATCATGAAACTTTCTGAGCTAGTTTATGATTGATCGAGGAACATAGACATATATCTCCATCATCTTTGCCAAAATTTAAGTCATAATGTTCAATACCTACCTGAACAATAGGAAATAATAGGCAAATAGTTATCACAATACGAAACAGTGGTCTCACATTGAAAGTTTTCACATCAAAACAGCGAGAACAAGTTCAAGGGAGATCACTCATGAAATAATATCACTTCACACAATAAAGAATTCGCTTCGTTTCTATGTGCAGTCAGTCTGTGACTAGAGTCCTTGGCAACTGTTTTGGACGACCGTAGTCGTCAGTGGCAACGTACGGTGAAACACAGATTATAAGTATCTAACAATGGGTGAAGAAATCTTTGATAATATCATTTCATAATTCATCCTAATGGCTGAAGTTGCCCAATAACTGTCTTTGTCATTAAAGGTTATTTAGATGAAGTTCCCTAGCTCTTTAATATATTTATAGCAGGTTATCTTTGCATGACATTTGAAATTTACATTTTGACATTTTTTTCTCATTGATAAACAGGTGAATTTTCTTGATTTGTTGGACGTACTCATTAGGGCTCCGGAATCTACAAAACGGGTTGAAAAGCTTGAGGACATCAATCTCCTCTTCATCAATATGCATCATCTCATTAATGAATTCCGACCCCATCAAGCCAGGGAAACCCTCCGTGTAATGTTGGACATTCAACGCAAGGACAGGGCTCAAGTCTCGCAAAAATTCCAGGAACATTTTAACAAAGTATGACTTTACAACACTCAAATTTGGTTTTAGAATATCTTATTTTGATCGTTGTTATTTTAAATAAACTGCAGGTCTATAGAATAGTGACAATGGACAAAACGTATTAAAAAATTTGCTTCAGTACCTTAGGAATATAGCTTTTTCTTTTCTTATCCAGTTCCCTTTTACCATTACAGTGTAGGGCCAGCACTATGAGGCTGGATTTCTGTGGATTAAGATATTAAGCCAAGCAGGTGATCAACCCACTGTGAAGGAATATAGCACGAGTTTTATTATGGATTTTGGTTTACTGTTTGTAATTTTTTTTTATGAGATCATATGAACTTCAGCGCCGTTCACGGGAGTCTGTTCTGGGCAGTTTGTTCCATGACTAGGTAACACTTTGTTTTAGAAATTTTTTTGTATAGAACGAACATTTTTTGGCCTCATGATTTTAAAAAACTTTGATCAGCCATTGTTCAATTCTGATCATGATTTCGTGTTGGTGGATAGAGTGATCATGATTTCGTGTTGGTGGATGGAGTGATCATGATTCCGTGTTGGTGGATGGAGTGATCATGATCTTCTCTTTATCAGATAAAATCTTTATTTCAAACGGCAGGGCCTTGGCCATTTTTATTAAAACAACCAAAAAAATGTTTCTTGATTGTCACTGAACTTTAACTGTAGCATTTTCTCTAGCGAACAAATGTTGCATTTTAGTTTATAAAATGTTGGGTTTTTTTGTTGCTTATTAGATTTTTTATTTTTACAGTTAAGTTTACAGTAACATGATCTGTTTTTTTAAGGTGATGGAATTGATTCAGACGGCGATCAACACTATACCAGAGGATGTGAACATGGAAGTGTGTGCTGATGGCGACAACCTGAATTACCTGGCCGAAGAGAAGAGGGAGCCCTCCGAGATGGATGTCTGTGACAGCTTGGATAAGATGATGTGTAAAATTGTGGATGATATGACGTAGCTGGGCATTGTGTGTGTGTGTGTCAAATTCATGGCTTGGAAATAACCTTTGAAAAATCAGCTTCAAGGTCAGGGAGTGTTTGATAATGGACCGCCTGTTACTGTTATTGGTATTTATATGTTATATAAATCCGTTTAAGAACGGTATGAACTAACTGTAACAAACATCTTTCCCATGACGGCTGAAATACACTCCATACAAATATTGCAACATGTGTAAGAATACCAAACGAGAGGATTCTCTTCTCTCAAAATTCTTATTCTGTGCAGAGCAGTTATCCAATCATAGAACAATTTTCTTTGCCTCTGCGCACTTTCTAGAGATCTGCTGCAAATTGTGGAGATGGTCCCTGGGTTTGTCGGCATCCTGTTAGCAGATGTAATGCTTGGTGTTTTTCTGGACCCGACAGTGTGCATTTTTGGGCAATGGGCAGACATTACCGCACCATATCTCTTCTTTTGTTTACATTCTTGTGTCCAAGATGGCGTCAAGGATGTCACATGATCAACAATTAAATGGGTTTATGGGTAAAAAAAGAATTGAAAAAAACAAAAACCAACCGAAACGTGCTGTTTATAAAAGCTAAATTTCCATTGGCTAAGACTTTAAGGTCATAAAGTGAGCCTAGTGCCAAAATTTTATTGAGCTGTCCAAAGTCATTATCATTTTTGCCAGTAGTCGGCCACTCTCGTCGTTACTCGGCTCTTGACCACTGAGTAAGACAAGCATCCATCTGCTTGACGTAAGATGGAAAGGCTCCATATGGCAAGTTGCTGTTCATTAATTGCCAATGTGGTGAAGTGAACAAAAAGTCAAAAGCACAAAGAGCTAACACCATTGAGAGCACACAGTTGTCTTCAATGTCTTGCTGGATACTCTTGAAAAAGTTTTTCAGGAAGTCAGCAACATGGGCATGATGGTAAATAACAGCAGAGGCGTTTTCGAAGATGTTGTTGAATCTGTTGCCTCTAAAGCTGGAAAATCTTGACTTGGCTCCTGACCTATGACAATAGACGAGCTATTCTTGTCGACATCCTGATTTTTCATCTCTAGGGGGTCCAAACACCCTGGCAGCTGTACGTACAAGCTGTATGGATGATGATTCGGCTTCACTAGAAACAGAAAATCGTGAAAAGAATGCATCCTTGTCTCGTCCAAGAGCAGGGCCCGGCCATCTGGAAATAAAGTCTCGTCCAAGAGCAGGGCCCGGCCATCTGGAAATAAAGTCTCGCCCAAGAGCAGGGCCCGGCCATCTGGAAATAATGTCTCGTCCAAGAGCAGGGCCATCTTCAAATAAAGTCTCGTCCATCACTACAAGGGCTTTTTCAACTTCACTTGAGATGCCAAGCGAGAAGTGGGCAATGCAAAATATAAAATGTGTCCTACTTAGTACTAGCTTCTTCACCCAGTATTGCATTCTTGTATTCTGCTAGCTGTTTGTCGAATGCCTTCATATTGGCAGCCCTGTCAGACGTGAGATTCTTCATCTTTCTGAGGATTTCCTTTAAAATCCTTTTATTTCGTTGGAGTTTTCAGTGTCTTTGCGGGAGCAGTGGACTCTTGACAACTCTTCCAAAATACATATCGTTTGTTCCAGCATTGATTTAGCCGAGTCTGAAGCTATTTCAGTGTAACCAAGGCTCATTGACCTCCCCCTATCCAAAACAATACGTCTCTATGTAATGTTGCTTTCTGCTTGCCCCATCTGATGCCAGGGTAAACATTTCACTGTCTAAAATGCTCTCTGTGACCTGTTGCTTGGTTATGTGGTGCCCCTCATCAGAAAATTTGAGAACAGAGGATGCACTTGGCAGACCAACTAACTTCTCACCAAAAAGATTTCTGCTGACAACGTCCACAACTTTCGGGCATTTAGATGCCGAGATATCTACTCCATCCTGGTGAGTCTGACTTTTGACAAAAATTTGTTCTTTTTCCTTTCACAGAGTTGTAGGTCAGACTCTTGACAGTCCCTTGATTGATTTGTGGCTTGGTCTAAATCTAGTTCTTCTGATCTAGCTACTGCTTTTTCAAGCTCTTCATGTTTCCTCTTCCATTTCTCCGTGGTGTTTTGCTCATATTTTTAACTTGAGTCTTAAGCTTATTTAAATAGCCAATTGCTGTTGATGCCATCAAATTCTCATTGATTTTTTCTAAGTTTCCCAATTCATTTCCCAGGTCTTCAGCTCTCTTCCTTAATTCAGCATTCTTTTTGTATATTTTGGACTGTTTAATTTTTCCAACGTCCTCCATCAGTTGTTCATTTTATCGCTCCAGCTCATCATGACTTGCTGATTTAGCCGTCAGCTGATGTTTATACTTGGACTGGTCTTGGAGGCTTTTTGGGAGATCTGCATTCTCCTGATGTTTATACTTGGACTGGTCTTGGAGGCTTTTTGGGAGATCTGCATTCTCCTGATGTTTATACTTGGACTGGTCTTGGAGGCTTTTTGGGAGATCTGCATTCTCCTGATGTTTATACTTGGACTGGTCTTGGAGGCTTTTTGGGAGATCTGCATTCTCCTGATGTTTATACTTGGACTGGT
>JARBEQ010255877.1:0-10818 GCA_030265355.1 Tritonia tetraquetra
TTTAGTTTCTGTTATTCCCAAGATATCTATTTTATATTTTTTTACTTCATTCACTAACTCTATTTCTTTACCCTTAATGGATCTAGTATTCCATGTTCCTGTTTTTCGAGCCTAAAAATAAAAATGAAAGAACCATCACAAAACTTGATTGTTGGTAAAGTCTACAAGATGTAAAATGACATATTGAGACATTTTCTATTACCTCAGCTTCTGCCAAGGGAAAGTCCAAAAGCAATGTTTGTCATTTTTATCATCTTTGCGAAAGATTAAAGGTGACAAAAGTGGAAGGCTTGAAGACTAAGAAGTTTGCATTTTGTCTTTTTTTTCAGTTGTTATGTACCTAGAGTCTAGGTTGTTGTTTTTTTCTTTTTCATTTACAGTCAAATGAAAAGATGGTGAATCGAATACAGCATGTGAAGAAATTAATAAAAAGGTACAAGAGAGATAAAAGGTAAGTTGAAGAAGTAAACAGAAGTTATCAGTAGTTGTGACAATTCTTTCTTTCTTTATCAATAACCTTTTTTCGTTGTATGGTTTATATTATGCGTGATACACAAACTTTCGCCATTGATCCCATTAGTGACATCCTCTTTGCCTCTACAAGCCTAGATCCTCTCTTTTTTTTTATTTCTGAAACTGCATCCTGACACATTTTTTTTGGTCGACCTCTAGGTATTTTTTGTTTTCTGTTTATATTCTAGTCTAGTATTTGTTTAGTAAATTAAATCTGTTAAAATCTATTTTGTTTATATGTGTCCAAACCATCCTAATTGATTTTTATCTCTTTTCATTTCCAGACTTTCAGTTTTTACTTCTTCCCTAATCCTAGTATTTCTAATTTTATCTATCTTTCTTTTCCTATTGAAATTCATAGGAGTTTCATTTCAGGTGCCTGTAATTTGCTTTTATCTCTACTGTCTAGTGTCCATGATTGACTTCCATATATATAAAGTTGGGCAATAAATTGAGTTAAAAATTGACATTTTTGTTTTAGTTGCTCGATTCTTGTGTGTTCCTCATACTAAATTATCTTCTAATAAACTTTTTTTTCTGCCAGATTTCTCACAAGTCGTTTGGATGAGCATGGAGATAACTTTAGGGAGGCTCAAGTACCTTACATGTGGGAGGTATCATATGCAATAATAGCTATAAGAATTGATGCCGCTAAAGCATCACTATTTCTTTCTGTCTCCTATTTTTCTTACAACTTTTTCATTCTTTGTCACTGTATTCATTACTATCTGTTGAAATTTTGTGATCTTTATCACAATGTTTAAGTATGGTCTTGAAATAAAAGAATGAGTAGATTATATATGACCAATAGAGAAGTTAACACAAGCTTTGGATGTTTCCAGCAGTGTTGGAGTGTTATGGAAACAGTAAAGAAATCCCCTGAGAAACTGAGAAGTTATTTGATTCATAAAATGTACTCGTATAACTCATGGTCTGTGTAGGACCAAAGGGTGGTCCCTATCTACATCTGCTCCTCTTATTGCTTTTACATCTAACATAGATGTCTTCCATTTGTGATTGATTGCTACGTGATCAATCTGATTTTGAGTCTTTCCATTAAGTGATAGCCATGTAATTTTGTGAATGTTTTTATGTTGAAAAAGGGAGCCATCTATAGCCAGGTTGTGTTCCAGACAAAAATCCAAAAATCTTTCACCATTATCATTTCTTTGACTTAGTCCATGTTTACCAATGCATTTTTCACAACTTGTATTATTAGATCCAATTTAGGCATTTATGCCTCCCATAACTTTGAGCACGCTTACCAAATACAGGCGCTTAGATGACCTTCCTGTGTCGATTGTGCCCTAAAACACCAAAAAAAACAAACAAACAAGCTTACCAAATATATTTGAATGAAAGTTTTATGATTGAAAAAAATGAATTCTGATTAAAATTTGCATGTAATGCAATGATGCAGTTTGGATGAAGGGGTTGTATTTCAAATATTTCTGTAATATTCTTGAGAAATGATTTTTATTGACTTTTTGTCATAAAACATTATTTTTATTTTTCCCAGGAGGATAATTTTCTTCTAGGTGTCAGAGCTCCTCCTCCTTATCCTGGTGCTGTATCTGACTCTGAGACAGAAGGAAGAAGTAGATTGGAGCCTAAATCAGCTTTATCTTCTATTCAACCTCTTTTGCATGCACACGGGTTGGGCCACTTAGACTCAAAGTCTAAAAAGGTATCAGTTCACTGCTCTTTTTCATATTTAGAATTCCGCGTTTTTTCTTCAATTGTAATTGGTTTTTTTGTTTTTTTTTTCATAGAAAATATCACATATTAGGTGACAAATGAATGAAAATTTTTTATTGTCGCTGAAATGAAGGCGAGGATTGTTTCTCTAACACGAGCCCCAAGCAGTGATTTTCCATTCATGTCACAGAGGTGGCAATGGGGGAATCAGTTGCTCATCAGTTTCCTTATAAAACTGCACCAAATTTTCAGTGAAAGCTTGTAACTGCTTGAATATTACTAAGTGATAGAAAGTAGAGGAATTTTATAATATTTTCGATTAAATTACCAAATATCCACGGTCTACAGGAAGCTAAATGAAAATTAGATCTGATACGCTTTGATTCATCCAAACCAAGGTCTAGATGGCATTAGACCCTACCATATAAAATCAAGATAATTGGCGGTCCAAAGTGTTTTTGGGGTGGAATGGCGTGTGAAAACCGAGATTGGCAAAAAAATGGGGCAAAAATGAGAAAAGACGACCAAAAAATGCTAGAAAAGTCAATTAAATCAAACAAAACTGATAGATGAACATAGCAGCCAGAGTGGCGACTGCACATGTCCGGATTAACAACATATCCGGATTAACAACATATCCATTGTCTAAAGCTAGCTTCTATTTGCTCGCCAATTGGCGATAGGTGACGTTAAAATGTTAAGTACCAGCATATGTGAGGATATTTGGATATTTAAAACTTGATGTCAATTAAAGTCATAATCATTTAATTGCTCTCTACCAACAACTCACTGCTTAACCCGATCGCAGCCAATGACAATCTGTCCCCGAATGTTAATGCGGCTGATTGCGCCCGGTACAATAGCGAAAGTATCCAAGTGTTTTGGAACTCAAATAATACTAAAGTAAACATAATGCAGTTCTTCCATTTCCAAACGGATGTTCCCATAGGACAAAAGTGAAACTAATCGTTTACGGAAAATATTGATTCTGGTGACAAATCGGACATCGATGTTGTGTTGATAATAAAGCTCAAAGAAAAATGGCTCAAGTCATTGATTAAAAAAATATTTTGTTGTTTCTTTATGAATGTATGGAATCATGTCCTATTGGAGATGCGCTATAAAGTGGAGGTCCTGCCTTTGATATAACATAGCTGATGCTAAGATAAGAAGTTGAAATAGAGAGGAGAAGAGGAAGTTTATTGATTATGGACAAACCTGTCGCCGAAAGGTAAAACAGAATTGATAAAGAAAGAAAGAAAATTGAGTTGTAAAGGGTGTAAAACCAACAACTTTTGAGCTGTAAACTTTTGAAATTCTTTTGATAACCCAATATATCTAAAAAGTAATTATTGAATTTATTGGATGCATAAGCGTAATAAGAGGTCACAGTGGGTTGATCATCTGCTTGGCTTAATATCTTGATCCAGAGAAATCCAGACTCATTGTGCTGGCCTTTCACTAATGGTAAAAGGGAATTGGATAAGAAAGAAGATAGATAAGCATGATAAGAATTTTGTTTATTCCCCATTCCTCACACATTAAAATAACTCCCCATTCAAAGATTTTTTCTTCTTACATCATTTTAGTTGAAAGCGGAGAAGGAAAAAGATCCTAATGCACCTAAGAAGCCAGCTAATGCTTTTCTTATGTTTTGTCAAACTCAGCGCACTTCTGTCCAAGAGGAATACCTGAAGGTAGTTAGGTTTTTCTAATATTGTTTTGTTTTGTTTTGAGAAAGAAAAATAATGAATACATAAAGTATAGCCCTCAGTGGGTTTATTTTCTTACTGTGTGTTTAGTAATAATATTATGATGTTTTGTTGCTCATGGGGCATTAAGATAGGTACACTTGTGTGCTGTGAAAACATGGATGCAGCATGCATATGAATGTTACAGGGAAAGTAGGCAACACCCAATACTCTCATAAGGATGTTATGAATTTGGAAGGAAAGGGAACGGAAAACTTTCATTGGTTGATAGATTGTATCAAATCAGCAAAACTGTTGCTTGCGTTGACCATAGAATAATGACTCACACTCTTGGAGCCAGTTTGCACAAATACTCTATTCCCTTTGTTAAAAAAATGCAAAAATATAAAAAGTAGTGCCAGCAAGGGTAAAAAACTCATTCCACTTAGTCATAGTCTTAATCTTAGTGACAGCATTGGTAGTTTAAAAAAATTTATTATTCTTTATTTATAGTTATTCTACTATTGTGACTTACAAAATTAGTTGTATGGTTTAATCAGAATTTCACACGAAATTTCCTCCTTTTACTTTCTCAGAACTTTCTGTCTCTATCATCGCTGATCATTTAGCATTTCCATGTTGTTTTACAAGACACATGATATTAAAACGTGAATGTATGCCATGCTGTGTCCACCACATGCAGAGCACAGAAATCGGGAGATCGCGAGAGAAATATTAGTGTTGCTCTCGTCAACAGGCGGTCTCATACACTAAATCAGAGTAGAATTGTAGTTACTGCATTTGCAACAATGTGAGATAAGTTCACTGAGGTCGTTAGCTGTTTGTCTGATGATACAGTAGTCACTGCGTTTGTACTTTTATCCCAACATGATGCAGACTCACTTAGTGGGTTTAAAATAAAATTTAAAATATCCGAGTTGAAACTTTTTATTAGAGATCACACCTTTTTTTTTGTCCGAGCAATATTCACGGTGGCCTTCAAGTTTAGCCTTCAATCATTAAGAGGAAACTTGCTTTCACTGCTATGTTTTCATATCATATTGATGTTGATTAACTGTCAGAGCTTTGTAAGAACTTCTTGTTCATTAAATGATTTAGTTGTAATCTTATAGGTATTTTCTCAATGAAAAAAATATGAAGATGTCATTTTAGCTGAAGTTTGTAGAGGTACAATTCTATTTTATCGTCATCACTTTGTGGTATTCTATATGACGTGAATACATTGTCATCTGTTTCTTGTTGTTTCCTGAACAGGAGCATAAAGAAGAAATTGCTCATCATGAGCTTACAAAAACTCTAGCTCAACAATGGAATGTTCTTGTTCCAGAGGAGAAAAGGGTAAGAGACTCTTGAACATTTTAAATGTTGTTAGTTTTATGCCCTTGGCAACACATTATAGCTCATATCAAAGGCAGGACCTTCGATTTATAGTCCATCTTGGACAGGATTTAATTCCACATGGAATCCTCAGGGCAGAGTCCTAATACAAAAAAAGTAAAATATCCCGTCTCAGCTGGGATTCGAAGTCAGTACCTTCTGCTCATGGAGTGAAAGCGTTACCGCTAAGCCACAAAGCGCCCAAGAGACTTGTTACTCCCTGGAATCTTACATAATATAAGAAAGGTGCATCCTGTTGTATATTCTAACATCTGGGCATTCTTTTCTACACTATAGTACAAACATGTTATTCAGTTCAGTTTGATGGGTTGATGATTTAATTGAAATCCATGGACCTGGCTGCCCAATAGCAGAAGGACTGCATCATCATCATTATGTTTCTAAACAAAGATGTAGTGGTTGTTCACAATATCAATAAGGGTTAAGCTAGTATAAAATGTAGGTGCATTCAAAATAATAAAATTCATATTGAAGTTTTGATTACACTATGATATCTTCAAAGTGTTCTATTTTTTAAAGTCAAATTCAGAAATAAGGATATATGTATTGGGAAAAGAGAAAGGGCTGGATTAGAATTAAGATATTTTTCTCATTTTCAAATACATATGTATCTAAATTTTTTGTTACTTAATAATCCCATTTCTTTCCTTCTCTAGATCTACTACAACATGTATGAGAGGGAGAAAGAAAGATATGAGAGAGAAATGCGAAGCTATAAACCAAAGCAAGAGATATCTGGGGATACAGCTTGTAGCTCATCTGATCTCAGTTCTTCCCTGGTAGAAGCATCGCTTTCCACTATCAAGGAAGAGTCATTATCATAAAGACAAAATCTTATAAGCCTTTTATTTTAAATGTCTTTCAAACTCCTTTTCTTCCCCTCTTTCTCTATTGATTTTTCAATTAAGAATGTCTTTCGTTGAAAATCTCCTGTATTAATAAATAAGTCTCAAATACCAAAGCAATTATAATTTACTGTTGCCAATGAAGGTTTTGGACACATTAAATTCATTACCTTCTTGTCTTAATTTCAAATCAACTGATTCTATGTTCAGTCATGATATGTGGTTGTTTTTTGCTATTGAATTAGGTGAGGCGAAACATTGGGATCCAAATTTTTAAGCAGTTTGAAATAGATTGACAACCAAAACAACAAATTTCAGCAGTTGCTGTATTTTAATTCTCTTGATCCTTGCCTTTGAGTTATTTCGTGTGTGATGATTGAGCATGATTAACAAGATAGCTTTGGCATCATAACCCATAAAAGTAGATACCTCTGTTACTGTGACATAATGATTACTTACGCCTGTTTGATCTTTGGATTCAGCATGTTGTGCTGCCTGAAGTTTGTCGAATACAAAAGTCACTTTTATTGTTAACAAATGATTATATGCCATTTGTAAAGCAGGTGCACTGCTCTGCCTTTGACAGGAAAAAAATAGATGTTAGAGAGTGCTAATGGACAAATAACAAAGATAATATGTCACTTTGTCTTTTTACAACATTGTGAGCGAACAAGTATTACAAACTGAATTCTTTTGTATGTGATGACAGGGCATAATCAACACCAACAGCCATGATAAAACTTGATTCCCAAGCATGCCCATTTGATGGCTAAATGTTAAATCATAAACACAGGACAATTGGTGCTGACTCTTTTGAAAGTACTTTTTGCTAGGGTTGAATCAGTATCACTTAGTGAATGAATCATTCATTCTGTGAACGATTAAAAGGAACTCTGGAGTTTTTAGTGATCTGTACTGTACTTTCATTACAATTTTGATTATGTCTTTGCTATATTGCAGTGAAATGTGCAATTACTTTTGTTATTTGTTCTCCAATTTTGTTCTCTTTTTTTTATCACAATGCTGTTGATATAAAAAACATTTCTCTCCCCCACCCCCCTGATATTGTTAGGAATGAATTTTGTACCAAATTCAGTATGTTTGATATATATGTTTTTTGGTGCTGTTTCTTTATGAATTGAAATGGAAAACAAACCAAAACATACTTTCAAGCAGAACTGCACAGTGTGTTGGGAGATGTGAAATCCCTTAATATTATGAGTTACAATGTTGAGTTTGTGATAGATGAGAGCTTCACAAAAATAGTTTGAGAGCATATTATGCTTATTGATATTGCATTTACCACTTGTATTCTTTATTGTATATAAAATTCTTTTTTTTTTTTAATTTTAATGTATCATACTGTACATAATCTTTCTAATAATAACAATCTCTTTGGTTTCTGTATTATTTCTTTTTATAATCTTAAATTGACATTATGACCAAGCCACATGCCATGGTAACTAAATGTCTGATATTGAAAATATAAAATTTATTTCTGTGATTAATTTGATCCTAAGATCAATTGATTAAATGTTTCCTTTGGAATGTTTTTGGTCTCTTGTGTTATGAGAATATTTTACCACATACCTTTGATGTATGTTGATACTGAAATGAAACACTGAAAAGGGTCTGCAACTTTACAAATACACCCTTTTAAAACCTTAAAAATGAAACAGACATCACATTTGGAAATTGTGTGGTGACCTGAATATCCCTTATGTTCATGAAGTTATGTCAATTATGCCTGGGTAGCTTTTTTGTCTGAGCGGACTGAGCATCTTTTTGTGTTGATAAGAAAGGGGCAGGCGAGTGAAATATACTTAGTGTATCATGTTTTACTTCTTTGTTTAGATTTTAAGTTGAATTGTGTCTACATTGGTGTTAAAAGGAGGATTATTGTAGAATGTTGTTTTTATCTAAAGATTTCATACATGAATATTAATGATTTTCAAAGACCTCTATTTTTATACTGTTGACCTTAATGGCTTTTTTCATCATAACATAATCTCTCAGTGCCAATCAACAAATGAAGAAGGCTTTTAATGCCATAATTGTTTGCTTGTATATGGTATGTGGAGTGTGATTGGTCATTTGATGTATTGTGTTATGTATAACCTGTGTGTGAAAGGTTTGCGATGAAAGCCTTCTTTGTTTTTAAATGAGATTCCTTTTTGGAAAATGTCCCTGCATGACATTTGAATGACAGCAACAGTTTAAGCTACGCATGCTACTTAAAAATGTCTATTACCTATGAAAAGGGCTGTCTAGAAATGTACCTATACCACTGTTATGTTTAGTTGGTCTTTTCAATGTGTACTGTGCATTGGAAGTGGAGCTGTTTTAATTAAATTCAACTGTTTTGAATTAATGCATGTTAATGAAATATTGAAAACATAATTTGCTGAAGGTAAGCAGAGAGAAAAAGGACATAAATATTTCTTTTCAATTTCCCATTCTCTTTGATCCCCTTGATTATAATGATAACGTGTGTTACTTAGACCTGTCAAGAGATTTTCGCCCCAAAGAACATTAACTTATATAGAGAAAAGAGAAATATTCTCGCGCTTCATGGAGTTGTTTTAACCTTTACTGACACAAGCTAGTTACATGTCATATTCGCCACTCGCAGGTGTTTTTTACCAAGTGACTTTAAAAGTGAATAACCTGTATTTGACACTCAAAATACCCCAATTCGCCACTTGCGGGTTGTATTTGACCCATTATGACCCCTTATGGCAGGTTCTTTCAATTTCAAGATGCAATTTTTCCTTATATTCTAATATGTAAGCCTAAGGAAAGATGGAAAACCATACATTAAAAAAAAAATGTTGGCCTCTGCACACGTCAGTGGGTAAAAAACACCCACAAGTGTTTTTGCAAAATGAAGTTTGCAGGGATATAGGAAAAAAATCATATAAAATAGGTAATTGATAAAAAATGAAAAAAACCAACATACACATGTAGAAAAATAATGAATGGACGTAGCATAGGTGGAGTTTCAAGTGGATATCTATTCATTTAAAGACACTACGACGAGTAAATATATAACTGGGTGGGTATTTTTTACCTGTGAGTAGCGATAGAGGTTATAGAAACTATTTTAATTAATATTTTATTATTCTGTCTTTACAATACTTTTACTCAATGTGACAGGCATGTATTTGATATTATAGTTATATTAACATCTATCAATAGGCATTGATATGACTTTATGCTGAAAGTGCCCTAAAAATTCAATAAATAACCAACACTTGTCAATTAAATGGTTCAAGTCAGGATTTTTAAAATGTTGATAGTGAGAGAATGGTGTTACATATGCTTGCAAACTAGTCGTCTATTCCTTTTGATGACTGCAAAAATCAAATTTTATTAATTGAGAGGTCTAAACATATCTTAGGGTATGTGTTGTGAGCTTATGGTTGTGATCACTATATTTGGCTGTTGACATAATGTGTGTAAATGCTTGTTAGTATACTATTTAGTTTGTATCATGTTGTACTCATCAAAACTTTGTGCTTCAAAGGTGTAATTACTCTTGATGGTTTCTTTCTTTACCACGCAATATTTTTCTCCACACTCCCCGCTTCGGGGATTGATCGTTGCACTTCATATTGCTAATAAGTCTTCATGATTACTAGGAATTTTTTTTTTTTTAAAGCCATGAGAATGAGAACAATAGTGTGCTTAGTCTCATTTTGACAGAGAATTTTAGCAGAGTACCCCTGTTTAAACTTTTAGTACACGCATTCTAGACGATGTCACATTATTATCTTCTACTAATCCTAACTGCAGTATTTTTCCTTACTGCGTGTGTATACACGCATCTGGTCTTTAAAATGCACATTTTTTAGTTGCATGTGGGTTATGGCACAATAAGATAAATATGAAGACTATTGATATCACATGACGTGGTTGAAGCTCATTGCCCTGACAAATTTGATGTGGTGCAACTCGACCCAATCATATCAAGTGATTTCAATAACCTTATAATATTGGTTGTTGGTTTTTATCTTACAAAGTTTTTTTAAAATAATGAAATCTGGCCATGGCAGAAAAAGTAATTATGATTGAAATAAACTGATATTATTTTTAATTATTTTAGTGTTTGAATGACGTTTTTATTTTTCTAATCAGGTATAATTCAAAGTAAAATTGATGAAAATCCTTGGTTTTCTCTCTTTTATATTATTTATTTCAACAACTCACAGTGGGTTGATCACCTGCTTGGCTTAACATCTTGATCCAGAGAAATCCAGCCTCATAGTGCGGGCCCTACACTGTAATGGTAAAAAGGAATTAGATAAGAAGAAGAAGATTTTAACAACTAAAGATCTGTATTCATTGCTTCAAATCCTTGTCTATCTTTTTAAAAGTTTATGGTCACTCAATCAGTGCATGCACGACAGATGACTCACTCATTGAAAGGTATTAAGCAAGTTTTTCACAACGGTTTTTTTGAGGTCCTGTCATGAAACTAAAGACCATAAGATGAGGTAATATTTCACGCGATTTGAAAAGGGGATGTCTGTCCCTACTGTTTGTTTGTTTGATCGAACCCTATATATACCACATAGCAGTGTTAGGGCCAGCCCTATATTCAGCCATGAAAGGCACACAAGATACCCGCCATAAATGCAGACACCCCGGCC
>JARBEQ010255899.1:0-10818 GCA_030265355.1 Tritonia tetraquetra
TGAGCAGATCCAAATATAGTGTTCATGAGCAGATCCAAATATAGTGTTCATGAGCAGATCCAAATATAGTGTTCATGTACTGGTGTGATGATTTTCATGTATGGCTCAGCCAAGGGCTGGAACCGTGATGTAGATGAGTGAAAGTGTGGAATGAGCCCACTTCTATTGTTAAAAACTCATCATTCCATTAACATATATTATATTTACTCATAAAGTAATTTCACTACCAAAGGGGAGAATATATTTTTCCATGTTCATTGAATTGAAATACATTTTATGTCATTTATTTCTAAAAGGCAATGACATAGACTGTCATATTGAGAACTTTGGGAGAATTATTGTTGGCTATAAACACATGTCTCATTATTATGATTTGATTTTTTACTTTTTATTTGTTATTGTTGTTTTGGGGACTAAAGAGGAAAAGTGAAACGAAGATATGGTCTTTTATTATGAAATGAAACAAATGTTTTCATATCATGTTTGTTCAGGCTCCATCAGAAGTTGACAGAGGTGACATCCTGCGTGGCCTACTGGATGGCCATCCCATCTCACCCGACCTGTCCATCAGTCATTTAGCCCAGCGTACAGCAGTAAGTGTCACCTTCATTTTAAATGGTAGGGAGAATTGTTACTTTTGAGAGACAATTTTTTATGCAAATAAAAACTTTTGTGCAGAAACGTTGAGGTGCTTGGCAGTTTTAAAACTTGAAATATGCGTGGATGAAAACTGCTAAGCTGATCCTATCAATGAACTGAAAGAAATTGAAATCACCTATTTTTTCCTCTGTTTGTCTGGTGATAAACCGAAATGATCAATTTCTAAACCGAAAGAACAATTGACAGGGGTCCCTTTGAGGTACGGTTCTTGTTTCTGAAGCGAAAGGTACATGGTTCAATTCCCAGCAGCGTCTGGTATTTTTCTCTGTGAAACTCGGTGAAAACCTATATGCCACTCCCCTGATCCTATTCAGGTAGGTGGGATCAAGAACCTGTTCCTATCGGAGACGGACGATAAACTCGGAGGTCCCGTGTGCATGTTGCAACCATTAAAGAACCCTTGGCTGTTTAAAAATCGATAAGAGTAGGCCACAAGGCGCTGTCCGGGCAAAACTAATTCCTACCACAAAGGTCACAGTGGGTTGATCACCTGCTTGGCTTAATACCTTGATCCAAAGTCCAGCCTTATAGTCATAGTGCTGTCCCTTCACTGTAATGGTAAAAGGGAATTAGATAAGAAAAAAGAAGAAAGAATAATTGACAGTTTTGATTCAATAACACAACCAGAAACATGCCTTATGGCATGGTCCAATTTTTCTGTGGGTTGTGCGATAATGTGCCATTTTGAATACACTAGCAGTAAACCTTAACATCCTTTAAACCGAAATAGAATGACAGGTCCCGTCTCTTTCGGTTTAAATGTTGTCTACTACATTTTCTCATATTATGTGTATTCTGGTTGTAAATGAAGGGGAATTTCTTTTGTCTTCATTCTTGATAGGGATTTGTCCTTGGAGATTTGATCTCTCTCACCCTTCAAGCTCTCAGGCATGCGTATGAAAAAATTCTCAAGATTTGGTGAGTGGTAAACTTACATTAAACAAATGTTTATTATCACCATTGTAATTTTTATTTTTTGTTATGTTTTTGGAACTGTTTATATCATATACTCGCTGAACACGCCTTATTTATGAACACAAGGTGGAACATAACTTGGGGAATTTGTTTCTGAGATGGTAATGAAAACTATTGTAGGGGCATTTTTACGGCATAGTAAGCCTACCATTCGGCAGTATCTCAGGAACTGTAGAGAAATCGATTCCCTTAATATTCCACTTATGGGAAGCTGTCTCATTTGTGATAAAATCCTGAGGTTTTTATTTTCCGTAGAATACTCATATAACCTTACACAGAAAGGTACTAAAAGTTATTGATAAAGAAAGAAAGAAAGAATACTCATATGTTTATTTGATGGCTGCTTTGAAAAAAAATGTAGCACATGATCTAAGAATGTTTCAGGTTTTCTGCTTGGCCAAATACATAGCAGAAAATTGATCAGCCCACTCTAGCCACAATCCATGTTGGTACTTGTGAATCATGCCCAGTGCCAATCAGCAGTTGATAGTGCTCTTGTGACAGGACAATGACAGATATGGACAAAGGCCTTAGGTGGCAGCCCACCACCTTCCCTAAGTCGAGTTGAGGCTTGAATGCATTGTCGCCACATCATTAAAGATTATGTTTTTTAAAATTTGATGTAACTGAAGAATTTGATTTTGAGTTTTCATTTCATTTATTCCTGATAGTCGTCCTGATGGTGGTGTTGTCAGCTTGCAAGAAGAGGAAGACATTGTCAATGCTGGCATAGTTCTGGAACAGTGTGACCTGGATGCGGCTTTGGATCAAATGCAAATTGCTCATTCAGACAGCATCGGTGCACCAAAGGTAAAGGCAGAGGAAATTTTGAATCTTTTTCTCTGCTACTCACTGAAGAACTGAGGATCCTGGATGTTACTTACGAATGTCTCAACCGTGAGAGCTGGAGTAGACTTCCAACATGAAGAGTGGCTTCTACCGTTAATCCTGAAGTACTTGAGTGTGACCGCCTGGAAACTCTTATGTTGTGCCATTATGAAGAGACCTCTAACTCTTCTTGCTAGTATCTCATTCGGTTCGAATGTTAATGAGTGCTCTGTCAAAGACAATAAACAATCAGAATACTTGTCCTGAAGTGTCTAAGTCTAATGGTAACTTGTTTCATGGCATCCCAGTGAGTTGAGGACACTGGAGTATAATGGTCTGCTGCTGGTTGTCTATGCATTGTCAAGTGCAAAAGCATGCAAATGTTCTGGGAAGTTGTACAATAGAAGTATGCTTTGTACTTTTCTTTCTCATTTTTCTTGTAAACTGTCAATAAGTCTGATAATTGCTTAGGTTTAAAGTTATTTTTATACTGTAAGACTGCAAGCTGCTGTCGTGGCTAGGTTACTTTTAGCTCCAGTCCTATTATTGCAATTTCACCCTTCGCTTTTTGTCTGCTTTGGAATTCTTTTGCTGTTCTCTGATAGCATTAAGAATTCGGTTTCCTTTTATTGATCACAATATCATTTTGATTTTAGAGGGTTTAAAAAAAATTTATCATCAGCCATTTGATATCTGAATCCATATTATGGGCTAAGATAGCCATACTTAAAAGTAAAGACTAGACTATGTTTGATACTATGGTAACACTAATCCATGTGACACATTGGTGTAATTATAGTTTTTGATATAACATTCGCAATGGTCTACAAAATCTTAATTTCTTTCTGATATATTGGTGAGAAAGTGAAATTGATACAAATTATATCAAGAGTTTTTAAAAAATGAAGTTTGCTAAAAATGTAGGTTTGAGTTACTTACATAATGTGGGAGAGTGGGGTGCTCCGTTGTAACTAAAACTAAAACAAACATATTTTTCTTCCTCTCCAAACAAAAGATTCCATCTGTGAATTGGTCTGATATTGGTGGTTTAGCCGATGTGAAATCAGAGATTCTGGACACCATCCAATTGCCACTTCAACATCCAGAACTTCTAGCTGCAGGGCTACGTAGATCAGGTAAGGGATTATATGTGTGAAGTCAGACATTTTTCCTTTTGTAGTCTTCTAATTATAATGACAATACTTATCTAAGATTTTCTAACCCACTCTCTAGTTCACATGGAATATTTGAAACACATTTTGAGTGACCTGTTATTACTAATGTTGTCTTCTCTCTCCACCCTTCCCATGTTTTGAAAATGTAAATTTTCTGCATTTTTTATTCAATCATTGTTTATTTTTTACCCAATATATCTAGTTTATTTGTAAATCATGAATACTTTATACCCCCATCTCTTGTCATGACATACATGATCATCATCCTGATTTTGAAATTCTTGATGTCAATATAGGTGTGTTACTCTATGGACCGCCTGGTACAGGGAAAACATTATTGGCCAAAGCTGTTGCCACAGAGTGTTCTTTGAACTTTTTGAGGTAAGGAAGAAATCTTTGTCTTTATCATGTAAGAATGAAAATGTAATGCTAACTTTATTTGTCCTTACCGGAAATGGTAAATACGACATACATAATTAAACATGATACATTCTTTCTTTCTTATCCAATTACCTTTTACTATTACAGTGTAGGGCCAGCACTATGAGGCTGGATTTCTGTGGATCAAGATATTAAGTCAAGCAGGTGATCAACCCACTGTGAAGCATGATACATTACGTATTGCAAAATACATTACATTACAATACATAACTATACATCAATACAACAAAGTTAGGAGAATAAAAAACATGGGCCCTCTCATGCATACACCATGGTAGATGGGTCACCACAGTGCAGCGCCCCCTTATGCTGAATTGTCTTTCTCACCTATATTCAACACATTGTCAACTGGACATTAGAAAGAATAAAATATCAAGGATGCAATGAGGACATTTATAAGCTAAACAATTTAAATGCTTTTGTCCATCAGGGTTGAAAGTAGGGGAGGGTAATTTTTTGTGAAATCAAATCCTCCAAATAAAAAAATCCTGCAAGTACATATGTACCCCATTTGATTTTACGAAACTAAAATAAACTCCCCTTGATGTATAGCAATGCAGTGCAGATAGTACAACATTCTCCAGTTTTTCTGATATTTTTTTTTCTGGCTGTCACATCAATTTCATCACAAAATATGTCACTGAAGGAAATTTCCAGCCAACTTTCAACCCTGTTGTCCATATAGTTTTAAGTTTGTAATGGAAGATAATTATTAAATGTCTGCGAATGCATTTCAGTGTAAAGGGACCAGAATTGATCAACATGTATGTGGGCCAAAGTGAGGAGAATGTCAGAGAAGGTATTGCTGTGTTTTTAGTTCCATAGAAGAACATTTTTTACACCACAGACATTTTTTGGCAGATTTTCTTTGTTTCCTCTTTTGACCATGCTTGTTTAGCTTTTTTATTTTAAATACTTTGTGATCTAGTTTTTTGACAATCTGCTTTGTTTGTTTGACTGTACCCTGTTAATATTGCCAGGCAGTAGTTTGAGCCTGCCTGTCATCCCTGGCTGAATGACATACAAAGTCTTTACGTATCTGATGTTACATTCTTTGATTGCTGAACCCAGAGCTGTAAATTTTATCATGCAATGGACTTTTGATAAACAGTCGATCAGCCTATTGTGTACATAATCTCTATTGGCACCATGACCAATACATTGGAAACATATTAATCAGGAAAGGCCAATACACACATCAAGCTGATATGTCATGACTTGAATTGGTCTTGGTCTAATGAGATTACATCTCAATTCTCCAGTATTCAAACGAGCCAGAAGTGCAACACCGTGTGTGATATTCTTTGATGAATTGGATTCCCTAGCCCCAAACAGAGGAAAGAGTGGAGACTCTGGTGGAGTCATGGATAGGTACGTTCTATTATTAATATTTAATTTATTTCTTTGTTAATCTTTAAATTACTTCTTTGTGCCATCTGTTCTGTGAGAACAACTCACGGAAATAAGAAGAAGAGAGAGAGTGTGTGTGTGTGAAACAGAAGGAGATTTATAATATATAGCCAAGGAATTGACTTTTGAGACATGTCATACATACCGCTGACCAAATGATATTGGTAATTGTGATCAAAGAAATACACAATTATGATATTGTCTTTGTCAGTAACAAGTTAGCTTAGCAGGTAACATTCAGAGTACTTTTTTTCCTTATGTCAGTCATGAGAGTTGTAGAGAAGAATACAGTGAGTGTAGGACATCCGACAGTTTTTATTCATTTGAATTTAATTATTCCTAAATTTTGTATAATGGACAAAATTTGGCTGTAAATTTTTATTTTTGTCCATTCTTTTTTAAATACTAGAGTTGTGTCTCAGCTGTTGGCGGAATTAGATGGTCTTCATGAGTCTCATGAGGTGTTCATCATTGGTGCCACAAACCGACCCGATCTTTTGGACCCTGCTCTTCTTCGGCCCGGGCGCTTTGATAAATTACTCTACCTGGGGATCAGCAAGGACAAAAATGCTCAGCTCAGTATTCTGAAAGCTCTGACCAAAAAGTAAGGATAAACTATTTGTACGAAACTAAACTGAAGTTAGACTCATCCAATGTCCCTTCAGTTTTGTCATATGCTGTCAGCAAATTTAAGAGACGTTGAAGGTTGATGCTGTAGAAAAGGCTGTATATATAAAAAATTTTAAAAGAAGAAAGAGATCCAGGAATCAGCTCGTTTGTGGTTGAATGAATTAAGCGTATATGTAGGTGTATAGAATGAAAAGAAAGCACGCAAACATGGCCATAACAGGGAAACCTCAAGGTAAAAGAAAGAAAGTGAAACCAACAGGAACATATAGAAGGATGAGGGGAGAGAAGAAATAAGAAAGTCATGGGATTAGCCCTAACCATTGGCACAGGGCATAGTGGATGGAGATGGTTAGTTAAGGATTTATGCTCCTCAAGAGAGCTATGAGTTGACAGGGAAAAAAGAAGGATCCCAGTGATCACACCACTGAAGGATTCTAGAAGACTGAATGTGGCAGTAGCAAGAATAGTAATAATAAGTCTGATCACTCTGGTTCTGGATATTCTACTCACAAGATTTTCAGGATGGAATAAAGGTTAAAGTCTTGAAAAACTGATAGAAAATATTGGAAATGTTTTGAATGCAAATGATACATGTAATAAGATAATACCAAATACATGTGCTCACGGTACAGCATGTCCAATATCTCTGTCTTATGCACACACACACAGACACACACACACACACAAACACAAACACAAGCATATAACATTTCTTTCTTTCTTATGGAGTTCCCTGTTACCATTAGAGTGTAGGCCAAGCAGGTGATCAGCCCACTGTGACTTCTTTTTGGTAGGAATTAATTCTGACCGGATAGTGGCCTTTCGCCGGCCTACTCCCCTTAATTTCCAACTGTCAAGTGTTCTTTAATGTGCAGAACTTTCACACAGGATCTCTGAATTTATCGTCCGTCTCTGATTGGAGACACAGTGCACTCACAGTTGATACAACTTCACACTACTTCCTCATGGACGGTACACAAAATCTATGAAACCCTTGTTAACGAGTGGAGTCCTACAAACAACCATTTGAAAGGTCACGTTGTCTTCTCCTCTTCCACACACGGACGGTCTGTGATTTCATTTTCGCTGCACTAAAATTTCACCCTCAGTTCTTCTGGGCTGTATGACGTCAGGGGTTGGGGTCGGGGCGTTTTATTCACAAGTGTATGATTTTTTTCCAAATGAGTTATTCTGTCATCATTTTTGTAATTTTTGGTGAAAATACATGCAAAACGTTACTAATCATTAAAATCTTTGTTCAATATTTAACGGAATTTTATTCATTTTTTCTTTCGATTTTCCGACCGATTCAGTTTCCTTGACACTATGACCAGTAGAGACACGCGTGGCTCAACATAGTGCCATGTGTGTAGCAAAGACAGTGTTTAAAAATCTGCTCTTGCAAATCAAGGGACATCAATGGATGAAGCTTTGATTTCTGCAGTACAAAAGCGACAATGCTGTGGACCCATTATCTTCTTCTATAAGCTTTCCTTCTCTTGAGCCAATAACGCATCATGAGTTGTCAACACAACACAGGCAGCGACATCTTGAATGGAAACTATAAAAAATACACACGACCTACACACTGTATGTACACGGTATGCCTAGTTAGAACGGCTTGTGAACTCACTCTGCTTGATACTTCACATCACATTCCTTTCAAGGTTCAACCACATAAAATGTGGAAGTAGTGTGAAGTGTAAATGTGGGTCTACTCTGTCTCGACCCTAAGACCAGGTTCTTGATCCCACCTACCTTCATCGGATCAGGGGAGTGGCAAATATGTTTAAACCGAGTTGGATGAAGAAAAATAACAGCTGGCGTTGCTGGGATTCAAACCCAGTAACTTTCGCTTCAAAGGCCAGAACTATACCTCTGAGCCACTGGGACCCCAACACATAACATGCATTCATCATTTTTTTCACTTTTACAGGTATCTCTCATGTATACAAAAAGACAAACACAAACTTGTGGCCACAAACTATTTAGAAAATTGAAGGTTGGAGTTTTGGTAGTGCTGTTTAGTAAGAAATGTTTGTACAACTTTTCTGCTCAATGTTATCACCTTGTTTTAGTTATTTTTAGAAAATCATTGATGCAATTTATAATTTGATTTGATTTGACATGCTTAATTTCCAACAGATTTAAAATGTCACCCTCCTTGAGTCTGAAAGATGTAGCTGAAAACTGTCCCAACAATCTAACTGGAGCTGACTTGTACGCTCTCTGTGCTGATGCCATGCTCAATGCAATGAGACGAAAAATCACGCTCTTGGAAACAGGTTTGTAAAAAAAATGAGAACAGGTACACTCATTTATTTTTTCTGCGTTCATCAGGATTTGCTAAGAGCATTGACTCTTGAAAAATTGCATCAGAAGTCAATTTCCAGATTTTGAAAAACATCTTTTAAAGCCTTAAGACTAAGAACCTCAAATTTTGTCTGATTTTATTTAGCAAATTTTCATTGTCCAATTCTTTTCATTCTTCAAGTTTACATTTTAATATTGTGATTTTTATTGGGATTGTGACGTACAGGCAAATAAAACCAGACCTGCCAAGTCTTATGTTTTAAAGAGATTGTCCTAGGGTTGGCAGGCCTGTAAAAGGTTAAAAAATCTTTGAAATTTGTCAGATTGCTTTTTATCACATTTCTTTTTTTTCTTCAGAAGATGGAGAAGACGAAGAAGGAGAACTGATTGTAGAGTGGCCAGACTTTCAAGAAGCCTTGACAAACCTGACACCATCAGTATCCAGGGAAGAATTAGAAAAATATGACCAGATTAGACAATCCTTTGAGTCATAAAAGTAAAATATAGGGAATATCTTTATATGGGTCAGTCTTCCCTTATTGAACTTATCGGCCCGTAGACTTTGCCAGCCATGATTACGTGGGAAACCTTACACCAAAAGGTACTAAAAAGGTTATTGATAAAGAAAGAAAGAGAAAGATTACGTGGGAAGTGTCTCGCTTCTGAGAAATCAAAATCTACAACCTCAAACCACATTGTAAATTTACCTGATACCGTACTAGTGAATGCGAGGTTATTCTTTTGCTGTTTTGTAATCTATAAATATAAAGTATGTTGCGTGTTACTGTTTGTTATTTATAAAGGGACCTTTAGATAGAATAAACATAAGGTAAAAACTATAAAATGTTAACAGTAATGTTGCTGAAGGCAATATAAGTATAAGTTGGGACTTGCCCTTGTTTTATGAAAATTGTTTCCATTTCAATGCCAATATTTTTTCTGTGATTTAAACTAGCACGGAAACAGCGAAATTGCTTGTAACGAAAAGAGCATATTTGGTCTGGAATTTTTTGTTATGTAAACTTCACTTCATGATTTTATTTATAAATTGAATTTTCAGTGTGCTCACTATCATAAGGTTTCCAACGGGTTTTTTGTCTTCATTGAATCTATAAACACGATCAGCTTGCATCACTATCACTTCTCCTACTTGCGTAACTGTAACAGTGAAGGATAATGCCAATGCAATATAGAGACATTACATTACAGCACAATTCTATTAGCTGTCTTTGTTTGCGTAAGGATGCTTATGTGCGTGTCTGAACAGAATATACACAGTTGTGAGTTAGGGTTGCTTTCTCTTTTATTCTGTTAGAATGTTTTGAACAGATTCATATGGGAATGGTTTCAGAAATTATATTTCCTTTTTAAAAAATCATTTTCCACTTATTCCAATGTGATAGTACTTGTTTTCAAGTAATTCTTTGCAATCTTGTAACTATTCTGTTGAAAAAGAAGCAGGTAGTTTCCCCAAAAAATGTAATCTATTTTTTCCAATTTGTTTGTTTTGTACTTTTGAAAAAGACCATTTTTACCAATAAATTTATGTAAATCTAGGTAGTGAGAGAGTTGATTTTCTTTAAATCAGGATGAATTCTCATCCTATTACACTCAGTAAACAGCATAAATGAATGCTGTCAGGGTGTGAGTCTAGTTTTGTTTTGTTATCCAAACGCAAGTTACCTTATTCTCATCTTGCAAAATTCACTTCTGTGCCAAAATCTCGTTTTCTTATAACTGACAGGTTTACCAAGACAACGGTAATTGTTGTTCTGGCCAAAACCTGAGCAACGCCTAAAAATGTGACACTCATTGATGTAACCATTCAAGTTTTAAGCACAGTGCT
The DNA here is from genome assembly GCA_030265355.1 of Tritonia tetraquetra. NCBI lineage: Eukaryota > Metazoa > Mollusca > Gastropoda > Nudibranchia > Tritoniidae > Tritonia > Tritonia tetraquetra. The sequence goes on from JARBEQ010255899.1 coordinate 10,279, forward strand.
TGCCTTGAACACCTGATCCAAAGTTTTTTTCAGCACTCTGTTCAGCGATATTGCTTAGCGGGCAACATGCTCCATGGACAACAAAACAAAGCAAAGCTGTTGAATTTCTTTTTGAAATACAAGGGAAAAGTTTTCTAAACTTCTGAGGGAGTTTGAATTTATGAATGGGCTGTATTAAGAATAGGGCAGGATAGTGCCAAATCACTTCCTTTCCGATGTTATCATCAGTTCTAGCTTCATTATCCATTCAGGAGCAACGGTTGTGGTATTAATGTATTCAACAGCTGGGTTCCCATTTTAATTTTTTGCCTCTTACTCTTAAACAATCTATAAGATCCTGGTTCAAATCCCCAAAATGATGGGGATACAGTGCAGAGCGGATATATTGACAACGCTTATATCGACATCACGCTTATTATATCGACATGGCACCAAAGTCCCGTTTTTTTTAGCTATATCTTTCTTCTTTATCAATAACCTTTTGGTACCTTTCGGTGTAAGGTTTATGCATGATACACAAACTTTCGCCATTGATCCCTA
>JARBEQ010255910.1:0-10818 GCA_030265355.1 Tritonia tetraquetra
TCAATTCGTCACCTCGTTCACCGTTGCTTGACCTCAACTCCTGTCGAGTTGTGTTAACCACTCAGCCACTGACGCCTCAGAAGGATCAGAATAGCGTAATTATCTGTAGGGCCTTAAATCTGAAACAAAAAGAGTGAAAAAGAGAAAGAATTATCCGTTTCATGCGCCTCTCAACACCTGTAGATTATTTCAGAGGTGTGACCTCCTGTTTATAATCCATCTTCGATAGGATTTCAACTTGCCTTTCCCACAATTATTTTCACCACTAGACCATTTTCATCATTTTCCCCATCACAAATAACTACAAACAACTCATTCTCATCTTCTTAATCCTGTTTAATTATAAATTCATAAATTAAGACGAACAAGTTGCGCAAGGTGAAAAATTTCCACTTTGATTCAAACGCTTGTAGAACAAAAACAAAACTAGATAAAAATATCCAGGTTTTTTTGCATAATAAAGACCGATTTCCAGTGAATTGAAGGAGTGTTTCCAGGAATTCAAGGAAGCAAACATGTCGGTCTAAAGATTGCCATTAACCGATCAGGTAAAAATGTTGCAGCTATGTTGCATCAAGCCGGAACCATAAAAGATGCATCCAGTCACATCCAGGGGGAATGAGTTCTTTGGCCTGGCGATCAACAGAATTCCATACCACTGCGCTACAGAGGAGTCCTTTCTTTAACACTTTTTATGCTAAATTTTCGTGTCCCCCCATGGCCAACTTCGACAAGAGTCGTACTCATACTATGACAGCAATCTGGGACGAAAACTACGAAGCAACAAATATTATTGAGTTACTTCAATTGGTAAAAAACATCGTTAACCAGCACTGTAATGTTTTTTAGGCAAACATTTGTCGTCTTCAGTGAAAAAGTAACAATTTTTTACTGCATTTCTATTGATACACACAGTAAACTATGTAATTTTATGAAAATAACGTGCACAATTGATGTTACTCATATTCTGAAGATGTTAGAAAGAGTGATGATTCTTGGAATAGTTTTGAAAGAAGTGTGATTATGACGATTGATTCATTAAGTTTTATTAGGTCATCTCTAGTTTAGCGCATATGAATTTTTTTTCTGACATGGGTCAATTTCTGTGTTTTCTACCAAAAAAAAAACTGGCACACGAAGGGGTATAGAGTAAATAACAGCTGGCATAAAAAATGTTAACAATCTCATTTGCCTTTCTACAAACAATTTGTAATGTAAAAGGGAATTGGAAGAGAAAGAAAGAAGAAAGAAAGATTTAAAATTATGACTGTTTTTTGTTGTCACAGTGGGTTGATCACCGCTTGGCTTAATATCGTGATCCAGAGAAATCAAGCCTCATAGCAATGGCTCTACACTGTAATGGTAGGAGGGAACTGGATAAGAAAGAAAGATTGTTTTTTGTGAACAAGCCTCTTTACGTTCATCTGTTCTTAAACCCCATGGATTGTTAAGCATTTGAATAAAAGAATGTACAAGACTGAACTTATGAAACATCAAGTTTTGTGCTTGTACATTCTTCTACATCAGGAGGAAGAATCCTCTCCATCTTACTTGTCTGGATTAACAGCAGATAAGACAAAGATCATAATGATGACATCTAAACTGTTCAATGGAAAAGGTATGTGAGCTGCTTCGTCAGTGATATCATTGACAAATGCATGACAACGTTTGGTGTCATAATCAGGATGATCCTATAAGAATATAAGCAAAAGAACAATATAGACTGGGCAAAACAGAGCGTCAATTTGAGTTATGGCTAAAGTCCAAGGGTTCTTTTTTTTAAAAATAATTATGTATATTTCAATAGTAATGTTACCTAAGTGATGGGGTATGATTTTGTCTCAGCCAAATAAAGAAAAGTGTCTGTAATTATAACTATAATCATTTCTAGCAATACCATTCAAAACTAATCTAATGGATTCAAACTAATACATTTGATTTATATTTTTAATTAAACTATGGGACATGCTATACAATATTAATGTTCTCAAACTATCAACATAATAATAAAGCAATCTCTTTGAGAACTGTAAATTGTGGATTTATTGGAATAGATCTTTCCTAAATTCCCTGATCCCTTGAATTTCAAGCTTGGTATTCAGCTGTACAAGTACAATTCTAGACTTTAATAAACCAGCGAATATAAAATTCTATGACCTTCTGAATTACCAGTTATTTCTCTTGCATTGTTTACACTTTGCTTCATCTTGTCGAATTTCTTCAGCCAGTTCTCAATTTTTCTGCACCTCTTGTCGAATCAATGAGTAAAATAAGTAACAATATATATGGGGACGGGATGATATTGACTCAGGTGAGGATTTTAATTCATTATTTATTAAATCATGGTCTAGCTTTGAAATCGATGATAGTAACAGTGACCACAAAGTCACAGGATCAGTTTGGGATGACAAACCCAGTGATGGTGGAGATAATGGCAAGTTGTGATTTTTTTTCTTCACTTGATGATTTTCCTAAACTCCTTACAAAATAGCTGGCAACCAAGAGTAAAATTACAGGAAGGAAGGGGTGGCAACCATAGTGTTAATACGGGATTCATAAGGAAAAAACAATTATTAGCCGTACTATATGAGAACACACTTTTCTTACCTTTACTATCTGAATAGCAGTAGATGAAAAATCACAGCAATAAATCATCAAATTTGGGTTACTGTAAGAGGATAAAAAAAATGAAATTGAAATGCAATGGTAGCCATGCAGTAAAATATGATAAAAGTTTGATAGAACAAAATATAGAATATTACTATGCATATTTCATTTTATACTCCATAGCATTGGTTTCAACCCCACTTAGATTTCACGACAATGTGGGGGATTTTTCTTCTTTCTCATTCATTGTCAATTATGTTGGTCTAATGAGATTATAAAAATGGAAAATACACACACACAAAAAAAGTTTTATTTACATTCCAAAGCAATCTCATAACTCAATCGGAAAATTTTTTTGCCAAATACAGCACAACTTCATTCTTGACAAACATTCTCCACCATCTATTACCTAGCTGTATAAACTATCACATATACTTGTTTGTTTTCAAGACAGGCAAAACAGTGTTTCCAACTCCACAACCAAACCATAAAATAAAAAAATTATCATAATAAAGAAAACTTAAGCCAAATAGAGCACAACTTCATTCTTGAACAAGAGGGGATAGCGAATGTATGAACTTCCAAAAGGGACAAAGCACAGGGACGTAGAACATTTCGGGCCACAACGCCCTTCTTTCAGCTAACAGACAAAAAACACAGAACACATAACACGAAAGTGGGTATAGAGATATCCAACAATTTGATTAAGACCTGTCGTCAAGCCAGTCAGTAACCAAATATTCTCCACCATCTATTACCACACTATCTGGCTGTATAAACTATTACATACTTGTTTGTTTTCAAGACAGGAAAAACTGTGTTTCCAACTCCACAACCAACCTGTAAAATAAATAAAAATTCCAATTATCATAATAGACCATCAGAGGAGCCTTCCCATTTTTCAGAGGCATCTACAATTTGAACATTCTCATCACTTATTATCAACCTAGGGACTACATGAGTACTTGTTCGTTTCTTTTCAGTTTTGTTCTTTATATAGGTGTAAACCAATTACTTGAACTATATGAAAGAATTTATGCACATGTAAGTTTGTATTAAAATTCTTTCTTTCTTATCCAGTTCTCTTTTACCAGTACAGTGTAGATTTCTCTGGATCAAGGTATTAAGCCAAGCAGGTGATCAACCCACTGTGATTGTATTAAAATCATTAATCAAATTAGACCGCAGCTACGAAAGAGCACGAAATAAATAACTATGGATCACAGATATGACATGGACAACTGTCGCATGTTGACAAACATTTTTTTTAGGTATAGAAATTTACCAAGGTGGCAAATTCCCAGTTTTTGCAAATAGCTGAGGGAGTTTTTATTAATAGCTGAGGGTTAGCTAAAGAGCGACAGCAACTTGTTCATTGGCCTGTTTTGAATTGATATTGCTTGGACACAGTGGACTGATCACCAGCTTGTTTGAAACTCTTTGATTTTTATATTTTCTGTGTTTAGCCATGCTTGGTGGTTTGGATATTCATGTATGTGGGTATCCTATATGGCTGGGGGGGGGGGGGTCTTACCTAGCTGAGGAGGTGACCACAAGGGATACATCAATTTGTTCATTGGCCTTGCTTATGATTAATAAAGCTCTGTGTATTGCTCATGGTGTCAATAAAGGGTTGTGGAAACAGTGGGCTGATCACCTGCTTGTCTGAAATTATTTTCCAGCCCTGTGTTCAGCCATACTTAGTGGGGGTGCCTGCATTTAATCAGGTATCTTCTTGTGTGCCTTTCATGACTGAAAGTGGGGTTGGCCTTGAGGTTGGCCCCAACACTGCTCTGCGGTATTAATCGGGTTTGGTAAAACAAACAAACAAGGGTATCTAAAGTGTACTTCATGACTGAACATGGGACTGGCCCAAGGTTTAGGAGCTTAGTTTGACAATTTACAGATTTCTTCTGGTACTCTATTTTAAAACTAAATCCCCCCCAAAAAGCGGACATGTTTTCATCACAGTTTGACAGTCAGTCATAATTATCCTCTGTTCTTGCTCACTCAATCCTCATGTACAACAAAGCTATTCTGATTAATCGTCATGATCTACAACTTCACTCACATAAACACAATTCAAATATTGCAGAACCTCTAATATAAGCAAAATGAAAGTTGTAAAATCTAAAGTATGTTAATGAAAAGGCAGCACTTAAAAGCAGGTGCACATAATATTAATAGTGGATCTTAGACCAGTATCCTGAATTAAATTATAAAACATTTGAAAGAACACTATCAAGACATAATCATAAACACACATACATCATAATCAAAAGAAGAAAAAAAAAGTTTTAACAGTTTTAATAAGAAAGCAGAAAATTTCCTATCTTTACCTCAAGCATACAAAATGGAGTATTTTCCTGACAAGATTTTGTATCTGTCGATGATGAGATATCCCCTTCTCCATTCTTTACATTACAAACAGATGTTGCTGTAGCTACAACAGATTCTTTCTCTGTTGCATTACATTCTACATTGGAAGGTGGTCCATCCTTCAAAGCTTCTGTAGCACTGTCACTTTCAGATACGAGAGTACAAGCTTTCTTTCCTCCGTAAAGTTCAGGAAATTCAGTGAACAGCCAGTGTCTGTCTTTGAAGAATCTATTTTGGTGCTGGTCATAAAATTCATCCCAAAACTTGTTGGCTTCTGTTTCATATTGCTCTGTATGACCAAAAATAAGAGAGAAAAAAAAAATCAAGGGCTATTTTTCTTTCCATGCATAATAGTAATAATGATTGATGATACAATAATTGACAGACTTCTTTTGTGACTGTGTTTCTAATTAAATCAAAGAATAAATCTAACTCTTAGTCTTAGCGAGCAGCTAATGAAGTTAAAGCAGTTTTGAAAGGTTCAAACAGAATTTTAAAATTATAGTAAATTTCATACTTCAAAACAGTCTTTCTTATTGGCAAAAGAAAAGAATAAATTAGTAGCATTAAATAAAGAGATAAATAAAGAGGTGAATGGCTTCTTGATGGAAAAGGATACACTAAAACTAAAAAGAAAAAAATGTAAGCATAATAATAATATATAACATAAGAAGACTGCAGTACCGAAAAGAGTAAAAATGTTGCCAACCTCTTTTCTCATCAGTTACAAGGTGTCTTTTGTGCTTCTCAGTTACAGACCGTGCTTCATTTTCTTGCTCTTCATCCCACACAACATTATCCCTGTAAAGGAAATCATATAATTGCCACTGATATATATGTCTATCTTCTCCACAATTGAGAACCAAAATTTTATCAACATGACCAAGTAAAAATTTCCATCATAATTCATAACAAAGCCACCTGTTTGCAGTTGAAGCTATAAACAGAGCCACTTACATATCTACCCTTCATTTCACAATTCACTGACACAAATCACTGGTCACAATCTACAGAGAAGACTTAGACCAGACACATTTTATCAATAGAAGTCAGGTCATATCATAGGAAGTCAGCTAGAGTCAATGAATAAGAAATAGGAGACAATACCAGAAACGCGAGGGCTGCCCTTTATCACAGAGATGGCTATACAGAGATCTACCCCACCAGTGCCGACATTTGTGCTCTGTGCGTGAGAGTGAATCCTCAAGAAAATCTTCCATACCTTTCTTTCTTATCTAGTTCCCTTTTACCATTTACACTAAGAGGCTGGATTTCTGTGGATCAAGATATTAAGCCAAGCAGGTGATCAACCCACTGTGAATCTTCCATACCTGGGATGTGAAAACATGTGTACACCCAGCTGGTTAGACTGCTCAAGTAGCTGAATATATGCATGGGGGGCACAATGCCTTGAGGGAGTGGACGGGCAAAGAAGAAACAATATAAATGTCTTGCCCAACTATGTTTTTGTAATGATATCAATTCAGACATGCCGTGACAGTGACATCATGGTACAATTATTACCATGTCATAATAGTATTCCCTCAGGGATTACACGGCATGACTACACGTGTCAACAGGTTGCGAAAATAATTTTAATATTAACTATGTTTTAAACCCAAAAATTAATAAATCTTCTTTGTGTTAGTGCTAGTCTGAGCTAATTTAAGGGGCCAATACCAGGCACATCTTCTCTATTCTAAGTAACAGACCTTATTTCACCTCCTAAGATAAAACGGGTAATGGAACCGTGGAGAATATATTATATTACTATTACCCCACGGCTCATGTTACAGTTTTTCATCTCATTAAAAAACCTTTTCAATATCATGATCATGGCAAATTCTATCATTTGTGTGGACAGTGATGCAGCTCCTGCTTTGTGTCCACTAAGCAAGAGTGAATGGTTAGCAGACGCCTACACATCATTATCATGTGTGGCGAGTGTGCCTCTGCACGTTGTCTGTCATTGTTCTCCACATAGATTTGTCCTCAGTCGTCCTCGTGTATGCAGTGTTGGTGGTGATGCTGGATGTATTTAGTCTTAAACCTGTCAAGAAGGTCACACAGCTGTCTGCCTCAATGACTCCACTGATTACTAAATTTTCTGTCTCATATTCATATGGCCAAAGAACTAATTTGTCTCCTTTTAATGTCAATTTTTCTCTTTCCAAAAAATATTTGCCTTAGATTAGTGTGGCAAGGCCCACCAAATTTGTTCTCAATTACTCCGTAGAGCAAGTACTGGTCTAATAAAGTCTAAGGTCTTTCCAGCTTTCTCATTTAACCAAAGACCAGTCATAAACCTAGTGACTCGGTCCTCATCAGTCCGATCCTGGTGAGGGATCAGTCCTCCTTTCTTGATTTACATTACAGACAAAACACATGGGGAAAAAAGTAACAACAAAAATCAGAACTGAAAAAACATTTTGAACATCCCAAAGGAACAGCATGGCTGACTTACGGAGGTCACAGCTCACACCTCGCTGATGCGCTGGCTGCTAGCGGTACTGACAACGTGATCATGAAAGTGCAAGCAAGGGTATTGAGGTTGTGTATGTTTGGGGGGGGGGGGTATAGCACAAAGAACAGCGGTGGTGAAATGGTGAGCTGTATTCAGTGACTGTCAGTGACACACCAACAGTGGCCCTTTGACTTTGATGCGTACAACAGTACAGTAACCTCCCCTCTTGCTCACTACCTGCCACTTTACAATCACAGACCATCTGTTGGAAGCTCAGACCACTGCTAAAAGCATCAGTCCTAGCCGTTCAAATAGACTGGTCTTTACAGTCCCTGACTTTCCGATCTTTGCCCCACTCTACTTCTCAAAAGAGCCAACTCACATACCAGGCATTGTGTTGAAAAACATTCTGAGGATCAGTCAGGTAGCGTGTCCCAAACTTTGATCTTTTATCATCATCTTCAGATGCGACCTTCCCATCCATTCCTTTGCCTACTTGAAATGATGAATGAACAAAACTTTATTTTTCGAGGTAAAAGTAAAAATGTTCTGATTATGTTATCGCACGGTTGTCTTGAAATCTAAGAAAGAACTAAGAGTGATTTCCCCTATTAGATGAAAATAAAAACGAACTTTGGGGCATGTGGGGATTTTCGGATAGACGATTAGGAGACATAAAAATCTATACGACACTCACTTATTCAATTTTTGGCTTGATTCAGTTTTCCAAAGTTGATATCAAATATCATTAGGTTAATCTTTTATAAGCATTTATTTTTTTCAGTTTTGCGACTATCAAAAAGCAAAGTTAGTAAACAAACATGGCAGACGACATACACGTCAGATTGTGTCTTCAAGACATCGTGAAACTTGATTTAGAAGTGAAAGCTGTCATTCACGTATGTAATTATGAGCGAAATATTTTCTTCAAATTAATGAAATGGCACGCCATGGGGCCTGTAACTTGACAAATATGGGCTAACATTCAGACAGTGATCAGTACACTACAGACACTGCTCTTCTATATGCTGCTGGGCTATTCAACTGTTGTTACTCATACTGACATTACTGTTAATGTAGAAACTACACTGATAAAGATTCCTTCTGAGCTGATAAATTTCATAGAATCGTATTTAATCCACCCCCTCCCCCTAAAATGAACATAAAGCTTACAGGTGGCAGGCAGTCTTTGGCAATGAGAATGTCTGGGCATCAAAGTCAAAGTGACCTGATGACAAGAGAGTGTGGGTCCACAAGAAGTATTGGAACTTCAGGATAAGATCCTGTGTATGGCAGATGATGATGGAGCCAGAGACTGGTCGAGTGCTAGAGAAGACTTTCCCAAATCTCTGTTCAGAATTGGTACATCCATTACTTCACCCTCGCCAAGAGAGACAAACAGAAGAAAATGAAAATGTAAAGTTTCATGTGCAAAGCATAAGAATGCAAACTTGTCGATTCCTGTTTTCTCTAGCCTAATTAGGTCTACTAATAGATCTAGCCGACAGCTTTTCTGTTCGATTTTTTCTCTTTTCAAGATAATGATATGTGTGTTTATCTACAGGACATCAGGCAAGATGCTGAAACAACTGAGATCTTAGATGACTTTAATGCTGAAGGCAGGAAGAAGATTGCAGCACTTCGTAAGAGGATTGCAGTAAGTCTATGTATATCTGTGAGAGGGACAATGAAATGGTTGATAAACCATCATGTTGATTTTGATATAGAGTGAATGAGCCCCTCATTGTACGCATCCATCAACCGCGCAGACTCGCGAAAAATTTTTTTTAAAGAATATTATTAATTAATTCATTTTCCGCCGAATACCTCTCATACATGCGCATTCATTTTCCGCCGAAAACCTCTCATACATGCGCAATTATCCTTTCCCCTTCTATTTCTACCATTGGACAGACTTAACCGATTGTTTTATCTCCACTTTGAAGAAAAAAACCATCCCAATCAAGAAGGAAAGCAAAAATGGCGTCCGTCATTTTAAATTTTAGCTAAGGGGAGTTCAATGTTTACTTAGCGATGTTGAATTCCGGGAATACGTCTAAATGTGGTTATTTTTCTTTGTATAGACCATGTGACATCACTATTTTTAGTTGTGCAATGGGATTCCCTGGAATCTGGGGCTATTCTTAGTTTATTTGACTGCGCCATAGAGGGGAATGCTCTCAAAGAGTGTGCCCCCCATGGTGCAGTGCCTAGAAACCGTGAATAAAATAAAGCAATTATTTTAAAAGATGGACCACAGCATGCTACGTGACCTAGATTGGATGTGAGCGTGTGTGATGGATGAAAGGTTGCGTGGAAAGATTATGAATGTGATAAAAAATATATCCTATGTTTGTGAAAGGTGTAAAGAAGTGAATAGGGTATAATAAACTGAAAATATAAATTATCCATTGCACATATTTCTTGCTCAATTTTATCATTTCATATGGGTGTACGGTTGTTGGACACACAGCCGCCCAATGAGAGGCACCACTTTTTCAACTGCACGGTTAAGGGCTATACGGTAATGTGCGCTTTGAGAGGGTGTGACCGGAAATGAACAGCGCTATCATCATGACACCAGCTATGGTGCAGGAAAAGATAACTCTCGCCATGATATCAACATTTTTGGGAAGAAAGAAGGGGAGTTATAAAAGCAAAAAGAGTGACCTGTCCCTGTAAGGCGTTAGCGCACGGTTAGGGGCTCATTCACTCTATAATATTATAAATGATCAAGGGAACATATTACATATTGTTTACGTGATTTATTATTAACATTTCCTCTTTATATTTTTTCAGGATTTAGAACGTTTGGGCTTAGAACAGGAAAAGGACTCTGACCGAAATGCAATAGAAGTCAATGTTAAAAGCCTGCGTCAAAAACTTGCCAGGTACTTAAAGTGTTGTAGTTGACCTCTTTATTAATGATTTTTATCAGTAGCGTATACAAGATTAATAAGGTTTTTTATCGTGAGCATACAGTCATTTTTATATGTAAATAGTTTTTATTCACCTCTGAACTTCACTGTACCTGATAATTGATTAGAAGAGATTCCACTTCATAACACTATATGATAAAAAATAACTGGACTAACGACACTCTACGATCAGAACCTCGGTAATAATGAGAACTCCATGACCACCATTCCTGTTCCTCACTGTCCATTTCTCTTTCTTATTTTCCTCACTGAACAAAGAAACCATCCCTACTTTCTTTCTTGTCATTTTCTGGTTTTGTCTTACGGTGTCATGAAACTGTACCTACTTCAACCACAACAGTCGTTTCAACTCAATAATAATAATAATAATAATAATATGATCTTTATTGTCCTTAAAAGGCAATTTTTTGTTTGGTTAACAATGCTCCA
>JARBEQ010255932.1:0-10816 GCA_030265355.1 Tritonia tetraquetra
GACTTTCTTCCAAAACAATCAAATTCAAGGACTTTTCAAGGACTCCTTAAATTCCAGGACTCCGCATGACCCATGCTAAAAAGATTAGTAAATCACAAAATGGGATGAAGCCGACTTGAGATTTCCTCCAATTAGTTCATTAATTTATATTCATTTTATTATTTGCTTTTGATATGAAACTCGAAAGGCCAAACAAAGAAAAAACTGACTTGGAAATATTACCTTTTTCATACAGATCTACAATTTGTGCAATGTAGCAATCTATGGCATTCTTTGGGCTTGAAATACTTTCACACTTGGAGATGAAAATACCATCCCCTATTTGGTAACTTTCCTCAAACAACGTAAATGACCTGCATCAGGATGTAAAGAAATAAGATCATTAAAATTATTTCAACCTTTTAACAATGAAATAAAAAGGTTTGGATTCAGAGATGATTATTATATGTCATACAAGACTCTTACAGGGGTCATGCACCAATCCTGACATTTTTTCCCAGGACTATTCCAGGACTTTAACAGACAGAAAACCTATATGTTTCTTTCATTTTTAAAATGACACATTTTTACAGAGAGACACATGCAGATCTTTCATAAAACAACTGGCAACACACAAATCCAAAAGTATTATTTTTAAAAACTTCAATTCAAATAAAAAACATAGGTAACTAATCCTGACCAACAGAGAACAAAAAAGTGTGGCGGTTGTAGTAAAGGTATCAAATTTGAAAGCAAGAATGAGGAAAGAATGCAATAGAAGGGATGATAGTGATGGTAATTATAGCACCTAGTACTTAAAGTAAACATAGTAGCAAGCAGCAGCAGTAGTTGTAGTGGTGGTGGTCACGATGATGGTAATAACAGTAACAGTAGTGGCAGTAGTAGTAGTAGTTGTGTTGCAGTGGTAATAGAAGCAGTAATGGTGGTGGTAGTAGTAGTTGTAGGGGTGGTGGTGGTAGTGGTGGCAGCAGCAGTTTGCAGTGGTAGTCGGGTTGCAAATCAGTAGTGGGAATAGTAGCAGTAATAGTGGTGGGAATAGTAGCAGTAATAGTGGTGGTGGTGGTAGTAGTAGTAGTAGTGTGGTAGTAGTTGTTGTCGTGGTAATAGGAGTAGTAGGAATGGTAGTGGTGGTTGTGTATATATATAGTGGTGGTAGTGACAATAGATGTAGTAGCAGAAGTGGTAGTAGTTGCAGTGGCAGTCTCAGCAGTGGTAGCAGCTGCAGTGATGGTGGAGTAGTAGTAGTAGTGGTGACAGTGGTGGTAGTAGTAGTATTAGTAGTAGTGGTGGTGACAATGGTGGTGGTGACAGTAGTGACAGTGGTGGTACTAGTAGTAGTGACAGTGGTAGTAGTAGTAGTAGTAGTAGTGATGGCGCTAAAAAAAATTCAAGTGAACAATCTGTGTTTCCCATAAACAGTAAACATCATTATTAAAGAGAGCAATTTCAAAATATAGTATCACCGCTATCGACATTTCTCGAAATACCTCCAGCTTTACACATTGTAACGATAATGTAACTTGCGATGAAAGAGCGTCCTATGTAGAGGGTGAAAAATCATTGCAAGTGTGCTTTAGGTTGATGCCACAATAAGTTGGAACAATGTAACACACTAACTCGCGATAACAATAAATAAAATAATACTTGTTGACAGTGTACGCACCAAGGACAATGACCTCGATGGGAAAAAAAATATTATATAGTGTGTGTGCATTCACAAACTTCTGTGTGTGTGTACGTACATGCGTTTAGTTTTTTTTTTTTAGAAAACAGCACTTATGGGCACACGGTCCAAGCAACGGCAAGTTCACAGGAGACCTTACCCACAGCTCCCCTCAACGTCATGTTCTCTCTCTCCAGACACCAGGATAAGCGCCAGCACCTGGGGCTACAACTAAAATGGCTCTATTGGAATTTATTGCCCCACTGTTGTTATTGGTTTCTGTTTTGCTTTTCATTTGGTCACCAAGGCTGTCATGTAGACGTCAACCGTGCACACAAGAACAATAATATTATATTGGTACGCACAAGTACGGTCACCGTGTGTGTGCGCGCGCGTTTGCCACAGCGAGTCCGTCAACTATCTCCCCCCTCCCCCCACAGGAGTTTTGAAAAAAAAAGTCAAAGTACCTACAGTCAAATAATAATAAACACTTCAAAAGAAAGATACACTCCTCCCTCTCCCATGCATACTCAAGAGGCAGACAGATACAATGACTGACCACGCACGCACACACTGCCATCGTAGCACATTTTGCATCTTTACGACTTGATACCACCATGCGAGCGAGAGTTGTAAAACATCAAAGACTGCCAAACGCTGACCGATCAGACACACACCACACCGACCACAGCCGGGTCCCGGTTGTGACATAATATTAGACTCATGTAGCATAATGACATCACACTGTTATGAAATGAGGTGTGTCAGTGTCTCTTTGATTGTCGGCCCGGCCCACACACACACTTGTTGACTCCATCACGCTGGCTTCCAAGCAGGTCGCATGCGTTACGTGAAAGTAAGACCGCCTGGCTTAGTCTTTTCCCTCCCCTGTCAAAAATCCAGGACTTTTCCAGGACTTTTCTTATAAAATTCCAGGACTTTTGGTCCAAACAATCTAATTCCAGGACTCCGCACAACCCATGCTCGTAGCAACATATAAACAAATTGAAAGGATAAAATAACGAATGTCAACATATGTGTGTAAAGAGTATGCCACATTATTATGACAAGTGTTGTCAGTAGCACTATCAGTTGAAATCTATTACCAGAAGACCTTTGTTTGGAAACAAAAAATTATAATTTGAACAGGGGCAATGCCGTCTGTGTGCCCTCTCCGCCTGCTGAGTGCCCAGTTATGCTGCTTCCCAAGCAGTTAGACAGGCAAAAAGTACTGTCATATGAAATGGGTAGAGAAAAAATCTCAATCAATTCGATTAAGACCTGTCGTCAAGAGAGAGAGATAACGAGTGTCGTAACCCGGTGAGTGTAGATGAAAAATATATCTTTATCTGACATACAGTACAGTCTAGACTTCTTAGTACAGTAGACCCGGGGTTTTTCTAGCACTTGTAGTACTAGACAAACAATTCACCTTAGCCTTAACTCTACAAGAGCTAAGATAGCTGGGCCAATGGGCACAGATAGCATTATAATAAGTTACTTTCACTACAATACAGCCACTTTCCAATACACAAATCTACAGAGCTAAATAAATTTGTCGGCTGTCGTTATTTGCACCCGATTATCAAGTCATGTTAACCAATGAGAACATCTGTTCTGTGTCGTGTCCCTGAACCCTAAGATATAAACTACTTCGGCAAGTGTTATTTCAGTAAGCTGCTCTCTCATTAGTTGACATGGCTTGATAATCGGGTGCAAATAATCACATCGTAAATTCAAATAAATCTGTGTCCCATATCTACCAAAATGCCACAAATTGTCATTCACACGTTCAAATTGTCATTGCTGTTTTCACTCTTTCTTACCTAAAATGTAAATCAGGACGTCGGCGGTCAACTGTTTTCCCCTCTCCTATCCATTTCACATTGGAAGATTCGAAATATGAATGAAAAGATGGAGTGGGCATTTTACAGAGTTGTGTTTAAATTATTCAATGAGATGTAAATAACAATACAACAATGAGCTAAGCACTGTTCATTCCCGACACATCACCACTCCAGGCTACAATACTCAGTTCGCGTGTTTTTGTTTACAGTCGAGTTGGCGGGTAATAGTCTATCGATACTAGAGGTGGGCGCGGGAGCACTGGTATCGATTTCTTCAATTCTAAATGAGTACCTATCTAGAACTACTGTATTTGAAAGGTAGTTATCATCGAGAGACATTTGGCATTGTGCATAGACGGTCTTGATTGTGCCCATCTTTAAACGATACCAATAAAATACTTGTAGCATCTTATAGCATCGTCCGTATCATAAGTTGAATTTACTTTTATCGCTTTTTTGTTTGCAAACGGTTAGCTTAGAGCAATATAATCATTGCTTAGAGTATGTCATTTCAATTTCTATCAAGCTCAGTTCCCATCAATAACAAGGAATGTGTAGGCAGTTTTAACATTGAAATGTTTTCGAACTGTTATACATCAAAACACTGATTTGTTTTACTTTTTTTTGTCTGGTTCATGAGAGTAAGCGTGGACCGTGGTGGGGTAGCTATTCCAAATCAAAGAGCATAACTATGTATCTACGTGTAATCTACGAAGCATACATTAAATGGGTAAATAGCACCAACAATTATGGAGCAAGCCAAGATGGTTAAACGTTAAACGAGATCGGGCTCTCCGTAACAACCATAAATCCCGCGTGGTCGACGATAAACTCGGAGGTCCCGTGTGCGCGTTGCGCACAAGAACCCTTGGCAGTTGAAAATCAATAAGAGTAGGCCGCTGTCAAGGCAAAATTAATTCCTACCACAAATTCGCAGTGGGTTGATCACCTGCTTGGCTTTTGGTATCTTGATCCACAGAAATCCAGCCTCATAGTGCTAGCCCTACACTGTAATGGTAAAAGGGAATTGGATAAGAAAGAAGAAACAAGTGGTCGAGGATTTACTTGTGGCCTGTGGGAATGTTATAAGCGTGGTAGGCGGTCTTAACGTGGTGGTGTGGTAGATTATTATAACCTGTGGCATGTAGGAATGCTATAAGCAAAGAGACTTAAAGTCTCTTTACTATAAGTGTGGTAGGCAGTCTTAGCGTGGTAGTGTGGTAGATTATTATAATAGTAATTTATTCCCAAGAAAAAGACAACCATGTTTTCATATGCATATCAAACTATACATTTTTCATCAGTATATTGTTCTTGCTACATATTGTACAAAAAATACGGCGTCCCAGTGGCGCAAAGGTACGGTTCTCGCTTCTGCAGTGAAAAGGTACCGGGTTCGATTCCCGGCAGCGACACTGTCGGGTATTTTTCTCCTTGAAACTCGGTGAAAACCTATATGCCACTCCCCTGATCCCATTCAGGTAGGTGGTATAAAAGAACCTAGTCCTATCGGAGACGGACGATAAACTCGAAGGTTCCATGTGTACGTTAAAGAACCTTTGGCGGTTGAAAATCGATAAGAATAGGCCGCTGTCCGGGCAAAATGAATTCCTACCACAATGGGTTGATCACCTGCTTGGCTTAACATCTTGATCCACAGAAATCCAGCCTCATAGTGCTGGCCCTACAATGTAATGGTAAAAAGGAACTGGATAAGAAAGAAAGATATCCACGAAGTTAATCATGCTCTTTGCGTTTTACAATATATAGTTTACCCACGGCAGGCAATGACACTCCTGTATCCTTCTCACCATGAGGAGTATCCCGTGCAAGCTGTCTGTTTGGCGCTTCTGCACTAGCATTCTGACAAGATCGTTCGCTGCCCTCGGCCGGGTAGCTCATTTAAACCTGAGTGAGGATAAGCAGAGTAAGTGCCTTAAAGAGGACACAACGCCCGAGTGGTCATTGATCAAAACACTGATCACGGCCAATGCTGCTCGACTACGCTGACTGGCTCAGGTGCTATCCGTTCGGCGACCGGCGCCTCCGTATGTATCGTAGTTTACCTTTCAAAATGACCACGCGTTAGCTTACTTCAATTCACTGGCATGATTCTAGCCGGACATTGTTTACTTAATAACCTGCCCAATTATTTATTTGGAATGCGTGTGAAATAAGATTAATGTCAATCAAGTAGATACCATCTAGGAAATTAATAATGATATTGATAAGCGTAGGTATAATAGAAATAGACTGTGCGGCCTTTATTATCTATCACCAATTCCCAAAAGGTAAATAGGAATGTCGTTAATGCTAGCGGATGACTCAGAAGTTAAGTGGTGGATAAATCTCTCGGTAAACCGTGTGATACTCTATCTCTGGCGAGGCAGAGTTGCCTCTAGCAGGCGTGAGTTCGAGTCTCACACAAAAGAAGATATTAATCAT
Organism: Tritonia tetraquetra; assembly: GCA_030265355.1. Classification (NCBI taxonomy): domain Eukaryota; kingdom Metazoa; phylum Mollusca; class Gastropoda; order Nudibranchia; family Tritoniidae; genus Tritonia; species Tritonia tetraquetra. Next base: position 5,956 of record JARBEQ010255932.1, read on the forward strand.
CATTTACTAACAATTAGTTCTGACGTGTTTAAGGTTTTTTATTTTTATTGATTGGAGTCTCACAATTTCTGTATGGACACACAAACACTCACACACCTACACACACACATAATACTCCCCCCCCCCCCCCAACCCCCACCCCCACACACAGAAAAGATAACAATTGGCATGGCAGTCTCTGGGAAAATATTATCCAGAGGATGACCTAGAAGGAAATGGATGGATAACAACAGAAAAGAAACGAGGACGCCCTCGACTGAAAGTTCGGATACGAGGAACATCATAACCATCATCATGTTTGGCAAGTGCGCGTCTGCAGACATTGCCTATCATCATTCTCCACGTAGATCTGTCCTTAACCGTCCTTGGTTTATTGATTTAGGATGAAAATTAGGAAGTCTTGTTATACAGAACCAATATGGCAAGATCAGTTTGTCGGTATCGGTTTGCATAAACATAGTTCCGCAAATGTAGCTAATGTTTGTTTTGTTACGTAATCACCCAACAAACGGAGTCCCGCAATGCATGTTAAACTTGCAAAATCATAGTTCCGCAAATGTGATAGGTACTACACCGCACCGTCCAATGTGATATGATCGGCGTACGGGTGCGATAAGTGGTCATGGAAAGGTAAAGTACGGAGGACCAACGACCGTATTTAAAAGTCGATCGCGATACGATCGTCAAGAATACGTAGCCTACCACGGACCTATTCAACGTCTTAGTATTTCTCCCCATCTCTCCATCTTCATTCATCTATTATCATCTCTCCATTTCGGTCTTTAAAATTACATTTAGTTCCCCTAATATCCATGTTTTTGCACCTCGGTTAAAGTAACAGCTCCTGTTGAAAACGAATGAACGAACATATCATGGCAAGCAATATAATTTCACGAATAAATAGGGATCTAAGAGTCATGTATAGAAAAGCTTATTGACTTGAAATGCACGAAAGAACAACTTTAGCAACAGCTTTATTACACTCTAGAATCGACTACGGGCATATTGTATACCACACAGGAGAATGTCAGAACTTGGCAAAAAAGACTACAATGCATCCAGAACAATGATATTATTAGATTTATTTTAAACTATGACAGTAGGCAACACTTGGATTTTTTTTTGATTTTAGTACGACAGGAGCGGCAATTTTTTGGGTGATTTTTTTGTGATTATCCGAAATTGCACTTAGCCGGAGTTGGCCGCGGGCTCAGTAATTTAGGGTCATTTCACTATTTGACGACGAGGTATGTCTGTTGCGGACTAGGGGCACCGCTGATTGAACGAAGGCGGCTGCGGCTGTTTGCTTGACCCACAATCAGTGTAAGGCTTTGTATCGTTACGGATGAAGACATCGTTTAGCAAAGCGTGAAAACAGAAAAAGACCACCAAAAATGTGAGGCAAGGTGTTGCCGGCATTGCGATTATCCGTAGTGAGTTGCGATTAACCAGTGCCTTTTGTATAGAATATTTCCGTTTCTTGGGGAAAGTTGCGATCAAGCGGCATTTGCGACTAACCAGATTGCGATTAAGCGGAGTCGACTATTACGCCAATAAATGAATTTGAATAAAAAACAAAGCAAAAAAAACAACAATTGGAATTGAACAACAGAATAACAATTAGTTAGGCTCTTATTCTTTGAACAAACCGAACGAAAAAACAACAAAGTAACTACAGCAACAGGCAGACAGTAGGGCCTAGTACTCCCGTGCATGAGCGAAAGACAGCATGGCATGACATGACCACAACAACAGGCTATTTTCTGTCTGTGACATACATGACTAGATAGATTAGCTTGACGCTCTGTGACCGAGATAATGGTCGCGATGATGATGAAATGACGGAATCGGCTCTCTCTGAATGAACGAATACGATACAAATTCCCCGGGATGGATAAGACTTGGGTACCACACAGCTATACCGAAGATGTCTTATCTTTGGCTATACCAAAGAAAGTATATCTTTGGTTATACTTCCATCAACGATCATGTACCTAGGTTAGGTCATCAGCATGTGTGGCGAGAGCACCTGCATGCTATTCTCCACGTAGATCTCTCCTCAGCTGTCCTTGTGTATACAGTGTTGGTGATGATGCTGGATGTAAGCGCTGTCTGCCTCGTGCTCTTTTACCCTCAATGACTCCACTGATTACTAGATTTATATATTCCTTTCCGTCTCCATACATGACCAAAGAACTTCATTTGTCTCTTTTTAATGATACCAATTATTTATCTTTCCTTTTCCATTTTCTCTAACACTTTCTTCTTATTAATTTCTGCTGTCCAGGGTATTGTGAGTAATGCACATTTCGAACGAGTCTAAACGTTTGCGTATTCCTCATCTAACGTCCATTATTCACGAGCGTATAACAGTGTGGAAATAGCATGCGTTTGCACGATCTGCAACTGTGTGTTTATTTTCAGTTTTGAATTAGAGACAACTGTTCGTAGATTGTAAAAGTTGTTCTTTGCTATCGCTATTCTTTGTTTTATTTCTGTGGTGTCTTCAGTCACTCGTGATGGTTGCGCCTTGGTATTTTGACTTTTTCACTTGTTTGATCACTTCTTTTTTACATTTTAGTTTAAAAGGAATATTCTCATCTTGTTAAGTCACTACCATGTATAAACCATCTTTGCTAGAAGCGGAGATGACCAAACTTAGGAAAAGTATCGAGAAAGAAAAATCGACAAACATTGACGACATCAGTAATCGAATAAGTTTGGTGAGTTCATTCAGCCAGCCAGCCAGCAGACAGACACACAAACAAACAAACGTCAACGGTACCTGTTATCTGCTCTATTGTCTTGTGATAGACTCATTTGAATATATATATATACTGTCGACATGATTCGATCCGGTTAAGTATACTTTTGAGAGCTGTGTTTTGCATTCTTCATATTGCTGTGTGTTATGAGAAGTAGAGACTCTCATGTGTCAGTGTAAAGATTGATTTCGTGTTAGACGTGCTGTTGTGGCACGTAAAACAGTTTTCCGTGGGGACCAGTGGTTTCACGGAAATTGACAACTTACAATTTCAAGCAGTAATTTCAAGTGGATTTTATTCTTATAGCAACTGTCGCAAGCTACATTTTAAATGAGATACGCAAATTCAAAGAGTTTTGAGTTTCTAGAACCAGACCAAATAGGTAAGAATGTCTAAATTTTGTTTTGTCCTCATGAAGTCACTTGATTCACTCTTACTTCTTACCTATGATTTTTGGGATACAAATACAATATATTGATCATCAAGTAGACTAAATAAATTATACATTAAATCCAGTACCTTTCCGGTACTTTGTCATATTCCCACCTGTAATAATTCAAGCAAAGTCAAGCGATGGTGGTGTGATTAATAGTACTTGGATGGGTGACCAATGGGGAGCACCATGTCCCGATTGTTTGGCATTATGTCTTTGGGTAAGACACTTTGCTTTGTTTATCTCACTTGTCTCAGGTGAGTACCCCAGTGATTGATCTTGTCAGACTGAGAATGCTTGTGCTGAAGTGCCTATCAGGCAGCTCGCATTGCATACTTCGCATAGTGTTGAGAAGGAAGCAGGAGACTAATGGCCTGCTGGGGGTAAACAATACACCATTGCAAAGTGCATAGGCCTATATAGAGCATGATGAAACTTGTGAAATATGGGTTTGTAAGACACTTCACTCTGCTTACCTCACTCGACTCAGATGTCAATCGGTATCCGGATGAGGGTAATGAATGATCTTGTCAAAATGAATGCTTGTGCTGAAGTGCTTAACTGGCAGCTCACACTGTAGTTGAAAAGGATACTGAAGTGTAATGAGTAATGGTCTGCCAGGGTAAACGTTACACAATTGTAAAGTGCATAGGCCTATTTGTGAGCATGATGAAATTCGTGGAGTGTGCTCTACCTTGATAATGCTCTTCATTTTATTTTCGTTTCTAGAGATTTAATAGTCTGGTGATAAACATGAATACGTTTTACTTTAAAAGTTGTCATTTTTGAATTTTTAGAGGAAGCAAATGTTGTGGAACATTTGACATCTGGCTCCAAAAGTTTTGATGATATAAAGACAGGAGGGGAAACATGGGCTTGTGCATGGGCCCCAAACAACTCCTTTTTTGCATGGTCAAGCGGGAATCGCATTGTTCATCTTATACCTTGGGACAACACATCACAAAAAAGGTAAGTTCAAATTGTTATTATTATTCTAATGAGACTAGAAATTCTTGGAGTTGGCTTAAACTTTCAATCAATTAAAAGAAGAATTGAAAGTTTTTGACTTCACACAAGGAAAGCTGCACACATTTAAGTTCAGTTTTAATTATAATTAATAGAGAGTGGGCATGCTTCTCATTATTAGAATTAATGGCTGGTGGTATCAAGTTACTAAAGAGTTTTCCTCCCCAGCCCAAGTCACAGTGTTGCGACAGTTTGCCTATTAACTTAAATTACTTACATCCTTTGAAAAGGAAGTTATTTCTTAGGATTAAGGGAAATATGATTGAGAGTTTGTCAAATTTCAATGCTTTCTGTCCTCTGATTCAATGACGATCGCGAAGAAAACAGATGATGAATAAAGAATGATGATAACAGTTCAATGATGGTGGTGATGGCTTAATGTTGGATAAAATTAGAATGTGTGGTTATAATGATGAGGCATCCCTTGCTCAGTGGTTAAGGGTTGGGGCTACACCCAGACCCGAAAATTGTTATGTTCCTCCCAAATGAGCTGGTATACACTTCTGTTGTGAAAAGCTATTTTGAAAAATGTTCTTTTCTCAGCCCTCTCCTTAGTGACCCACTTTGTTGTGGTGGAGAGGCTTGAGTGGTCTAATGACTTTGAGGGCTATACCAAACAGGTACAACCATATTGGGA